>PKMM01003508.1:896297-1090168 GCA_002933915.1 Eutrema heterophyllum | reverse complement strand
AACTTGAACTCGCAGCTGGCAGAAGAGATAACTGGCATGTCTCCAGCTGGTCAAGAGGCTCAATGGATTTGGGAGGAGCCAAAGTGTTTAGATTTGTTGGTGGAATATTAGGTTATTTTCCAGCTCATGTGGACCACTTTTCAATTTAAGGTTTTACGAGACCATAATCTGAAACTTCGGGACTCACTGTCTAATTTATGTTAATAACCAAGAATTGAGAACAAAATAAAAACCAAGAATTTTGCTGAAAAGCCATTTCTTCTACTGTTTCTCATTGTGTAATTGGAATCGGAATCTTCTGAAAGGGTAAAATTTACAAAAACAAAGACAAACTCCTTTTCTTTGTTTACCATCATATCTTCTATTGGTTGGTGGAAGAACCGATTAGAGATGCTGACTTCTTACTTCTTCATCAATGGCTACAATCACAAACTCATGGTGCTGCAAATCACAACCACAAGACAAAAACACCATGTTAGCCCAGCAACTTTAAAACATGACTCTGTGATTTTACATAGGCTCTTTAGATAATGTTTGGAGAGAGAGAGAGAGAGAGAGAGAGAGAGAGAGTTGTAGTAGCTGAAAGCAAATAAAATGAGCCTACCCTTAGAAGTAACTAGGGAAATCCATCATCCCATACTCAAGAGCTGCATAGACACAGAAATTTCAATTATTATTACAAAGGAGTATAAACTGCTGCTGATTATTACTTCTACTTGGTCAAACATCGTATAGGAATTCATGAAATTAACAGATCGACAAAGTGAGATTAACGATTTGAAAATGACAAGCCAAGCAAAAAAAAAAAAAAAAAAACAAGGTCTAGTGTATAATGCCATAGCTAAGTTGCAGGCAAGATTTGATGATCACAAAAGCAAATTTTGAGACTCTTGGAGTTTATGACCTTACACATTTCACGCCAGTTTGTTTTCTCAATGTCATTCTTTAGCAGGGTCTAAAACATTCTCAAACGCATCATGCATTCTCTTTTCAGACGTAGATACCATTATTTCCTAACTTTCGTACCAATTAGTATGTAAACTCACAATCTTCTCAATCAACAAAATCCCAGCAATGTATTCAAGGCTTAAGACTACTCTTTTCATGCCAAAACAGTTTGAACAAACTTCTTAGCCGCCACACTTAAATAGACTAGCAATTGAGGAAACCATCATCGCGACACTAGATAAAGCACTCAATGCTTAAGCTATAGCAGCAAACAGAAGCAGATTCAACTTTCTAGCTCATGAACAGCTGCCCAAATAATGCTCATGTCAGTCGTTGTAAGAATACTTTTAATCTCAAACTATAATAATAATAAACAGAATGCTTCTAATCTCAAGCTATAATAATTATAATAAACAGAGAAGTAACATTGCAACAAAATAGAAGAGAGATGTAACCAGGACCTCCTACTTATCATAGATACCAATACTAATTCCTCATCTATGTGCAAAACCCATTTGCTTTCATACCAATATAACCGGTTACCAAATCCACTTGCTTTAGTTGTCATTTCTAATGCATAACCTACCTAGGCTGATGAATATTCCCAACCCTCTAAAAACATAAATGAAATTCATGTAGCTGCAGGACCATTTTATTTTGATTCTTATTCAACAGATGCGTTGTGATCATTGGCACAGAAAATCACAAGTAAAAAGTAAACTCTATTTCGAGTCTTCAAGGATCATTCAATATTTACTTGTACTCCTATTGGTTAAGAAGAGTATCCTCAAACGAACATTCATTCAGAACGAGTATTATCCAATCATGCTATAGGAAGATGCCATGACTGATACACAGCAGAAACAACAATGGACAAGGTGCAAAGTACGGCGAGAGAAGGGTTTCAGGTCTCACCGGCGGAGGCTGAAGAGGTCGGACCTTTGGACCCAGAGGTACGCCTGAGCTTGTGAAGCCGGACCTGCATCTCAGTGAACAGCTGCATCCTATGGCACTCCAATTCCTTAGCGAATCGCATCCTCTGCTTCTCCAACTCCACCATTTCCTTCCGCTTCCTCTCCTCCACCCTCTCGTATATCTGCCCAAGCCTCTCAATTGCGTCGGCAACTTCCTTGTAACCTTGCTTCCGCTCAATTTCCCTTTCGCGCTTCCTGTTACCTCCGCTCGATCTGGACCTTGACCCATCCGAATCATCTTCATACGCCGGACAAGCAGCGGCTGCTGCAGCTGCCGCGAATGCGTTGAGATTTCCGCGAAATCCGAGCAAATTGTCACCGCCGGGAGCCATAATCGCCGGCGCCGGCGCCGGACGCCTGGAAATCGCCGATCGTGGAGCGACCGGAACTGGAACAATCGCCATCGGCAGTGAAAGCCTCTGGTTATCAGTCGAATCAGGAGTACTAGACGTCGGAAAGCTTTCCCGGAGAAGGTCATCGAGAGCGGAGAAGAAAGGCCATGGGCTGATGTAGGAGGCACCGGGAATCGATTCCGAAACCCTAACCTTCTCGACTTTGTACTTCTTCTTCAAGGTGTCGATCCGGTTTTTACACTGAACGTCGGTGCGGTACGGCTGCGATTTGGCGGCGGAAACGTTTCGGCCGGTGTTGAAGTGACGGTCGTTAACGGCGTTAGCCACCTCTTGCCAGTGTTTCTGACGGAGATTACCGCGGCTAAGGTCGACGTAGCGGCCGCCCCAGGCTTGGATGAGCGTGAAGGTCGCTTCCTCGCTCCAGCAATCCTCTCGAGAAAGCGTCGAAGGCGAAGGACGGGAAGATCCCGGCGAAAAGGAATCGTTGACGGCGTCAATCATACCGTTATCGACGGCGAGTTAGATCGGAGGAGATGAAGGGTGAGGATGAGAGAAACGGAGATGGACGGTGACGGTAACGGAATTGAGGAGGACGGAGGAATTTAAAAACAAACCAGTGTGTTTTGCTTTGTGTGCATGTACTAAGCCGTGAGCAAGCTAAACGAGCCACCCACAGCTAATTTATATATACTGTTAATTTGTCGTTTTTTTTTTCAATTAAAACTTTTTAAAACAAATTGTGAATGTTGACTACTTGAGTAGATTTTTATTTTTTTTATGGAAATATTCATTTTAATATTTTATGGAAATAACGAGTGAAATTTTTTAGTAATAGGTGAGGTAGTTCTAATCAAATTTTATTATGTTTTTGTCTCTTCTATTTTCAATGTATTAGCATGTTTATCTAAAGTTATGGTTTCTTAGGTTTGTCCATTTTGTGTTGGTTTTTATATTACACAACATATTTACAACTTTTGTTGATTTTCTTATACCATGTGGAAGTTGATTCGTTAATATTATTGAAATTCAATCGGCAAGATGGACGAAATAACCCAAAAATTGATAAAAAAATAATTTTTGTTTTTCTCTGCAAAACTTTAATTAAGCCTTCTGTTTCTTACATCTTTTCAAAATGTAAGATTAATTTGGTTATATTTTGGTTAGTACTCTCCATTTTTATCTAGTTTAATTAGAAGATTTGGTTTTAATGGTAAGATATGAATTGGTATCGGCCCTAAATAGTATGAAAATGGATTAATACTTACCATGGTGAAATTTTCTGAAACCGTAGAGGAAAATCGAAGTTACTCCTCGGATATGATTTGTTGGATGTTTGGTTTCAATTGTCTTTTAGTATTCATACAATGCAATACTAGTGATGTTAAGTTTAATTATATAAAACCATCATTTTCGCCTTCATTAGGGAAGATTATGTTTAATTTATTTTTGTGATTTAGGTGATGGACTTGAATGGTAACGCAAAATGCGGTTAGAAACTTATAAATTGTCTTAACATCTAAAAGCATCTTCTTACCCTTTTTGTGGGTGTTTATGCCTTTCTTTTTTTGTCTTAATTCTAAGGGAAAGGGTACCGGATTTTAAATAGAAACCTTAATCCCTACAACAAAATAACACTAAACTCTTTTTTCTTTGTCAATCAAAGCTCCTTTTCACCTTTTTATTTTGGCAATGAGACATAGCGAAATATGCATATTTGTTAGAAATAAATATGGGTTCCTTGTCTGTGACCTTTTCATAGCAAATGCAATGCATGGTACTAACCTTATGGGCTTACATTCTTCTTAATTAGACTCAGTTATTTAATACTCCCTCTGATCCAATCCAATCCATAATAGTTGATGTTTAAAGATTCTATACACAAATTAAGAAATCACACAAAATTATAATTTGTTTTATTTTTTCTAATTTAAAACATCATTTATTATCTAATTAAACACAATTCAACCAATGATAAAAGAGATTGCAGAATATAAATGGTCAAAAATAAATATAAAAATTTTAATTTTGCATTGAAACTGTAAAACATCAATTAGAATTAAACAAATTTTGTTTGTTTAAACAGTTATTATAGATCAGATGGAGTAAAAAAACCACAGCCAGCTCCACGTGGCCCAATTATGACGTACGAATACGAAAAAATAGTAGAAAGTTTGATCATTTACTCAAACCTGCAAAACTAAAACAGTCTACTTTTGTTTTTTAAAAAAGGTTTTGATTTCATTAATTTGCAATGATAAAACGGAAGAGAGTTCCACAAAAAGCTTTGTGGATATGAAAGCGCCAAAGGTTCTTTTGTACAAACTCAAAGAAGAAAGCCAACAATATTCAAAAAACGAAAACCTCTTCTATTCACAGAAGGCAAAAGAGTTGAGAGAAGTTAGCAAAGCGAATACTCGCAATCCAGCAAACGAGAAAGTATCTCATTGCAGCTCGGTCTTTGTTCCGGTTCTGTCCAACAATCTGCAAACAATATACAACACATCAGAAAAATAGTTATTCCATAAACCCAAACAAAGATCCAGGAACAAAGAATATACAACTCTTTGAGAATTCACAAGACCTGCAATAAGCTTTCCCAATGGCCCTTCAGGGATCTCAAGCCGAGCTCCCTCGTAAGCAATAGCATAAACAACCTGAGAAATATGCAGAAACTTGTTTATATATGTCACTATGGAGTCTTTTTCTTGCTCAGTTACATACCCGTTCAGGCGGTACTCCTTCCCAGGGCCTGGTTAATGTGCAGAGTTCCCACATTATTACACCTAGGCTGAAGATATCACACTTTTCTGAGAAGGGCTCATTGCGGATAAGCTCAGGAGCCATCCACTCTGGAGTTCCTGCAGAGACTGTGTCTCTCATTGTCGTGCCTGTCATTATTCTTGAGAGCCCAAAATCACAGATCTTGACTGTCCATTTGTTGCTTAATAGACAGTTTGCGCTCTTTATATCACGGTGTACTATCCCCATCCGATGTATGCACATCAACCCCCTTGCAACATTTTAAAAAAAATTGTTACTACAAAAGAATTTGAAACTTTCTCATTGGGACATAATTCCAGATCCTATTAGGAATTTATTTAAGGGAAGCATAAACAATTTTGAAAAAAATAATGAAATTACCTGCAAATGTCACGCAGCATCTTTAGCTTCCTCCGCCAGCTTAACTTCTTCTTTTGTCCACTCATGTGGAGCAAATAATACAAAGATCCCATTTCCATGTACTCAGTGATCAGTGATAACCGTGGAGGCTTAGTGCATGCTCCAAGGAACAGTATAACTACAAGAAGCCGAAGATGCCTGTTAATGAAAACTGATACAAAAAATCTTACAAATAAAAATTCAAAGAAACAGATGAGTACCGTTGGGATGTCTAAGTCGACTGGTAGTTATTTGGATGCAGAAAGAGAAGTCAGGAAAGAAAGTCAGAAGATAAGTCCAGAAGTTATTGCTAAATTTGAATAAAACAGAGAAAGTCTAAAGATACCTAAGAATCGATATCTCGTTGCAGAAATCTTCCATGTTCTCAGCTGTAAGGTCTTGCTCAAGGAACACTTTGATTGCGACGTCTGTTCCATTCCAGATCCCACGAAAGACTTCTCCAAAAAATCCTGGAACAAAAAATCAACAAAGAAATTTTAGTTGGGTTGCTAATACAAAAGTAAAGTTTTGATGACAAAATAAAAGGGAGTAAAAGGGTAAGGAACGTGCAGTGATAATCAAGAAATACAAGATGTAAGCCATAGTCAAATTTGTTGAAGGAAAAGCATGGCCAATAATTTTACAAGAACACATAAACCCAATTCAAAAACATGAGCTAAAAATCCTCACCAATTCCAACACGAGTCCCAACCGTTAACTCGGAGAAGTCTATGTTCCATTCTTCATATGGTAACAATGGCTTATTCTGGAACATTGGAGATCCCAATACTTTATCCCAGATGTGGCTTATATTACGATGTGACGTTCCGCTCTGTTCATATGATTGGCTTCTGTAGTTCTGGGGAGAAGATGGCAGAGATATTGCCTTCTGCGGATCTAGTGGTTCCCTGGAAAGTGTCGACCTTCCACCAGACACTTGGTCATGGGCGTCAAGATGGAAACCAGAGACCTAAAAGCAGAAAAGTCTAGTTAGGACAAAAAGTCATAAATCGCTAGAGAAAACTTTTCCAAGAATCATAATTTTACGCATGTTGCAATATAAAATACACATCAACTTGAAATTGATTATTGTGAGTTATTGAAACAGAAAATGGATGTCGTACTTTGATTATCTATGGATCGCGACACATAATTTTTCTAAGATTTGTCTTTCATATGATCAAA
Source organism: Eutrema heterophyllum (assembly GCA_002933915.1). Lineage (NCBI taxonomy): Eukaryota > Viridiplantae > Streptophyta > Magnoliopsida > Brassicales > Brassicaceae > Eutrema > Eutrema heterophyllum. Next base: position 1,083,549 of record PKMM01003508.1, on the reverse strand, counting down.
TTCATAAAACTTCCTGTTTCAACTAAGTCGAAGAGAAAAGAGATATGTATTGCAGCCCAAGTTTCTTTGTGTTCAGTATTTTAACTTCTATGATTAAAAGCTAGCAGCATAGCAGCCAAATATATCAAGATATTTCAATGATGTTTGGATAAGCTTCATATATACCATGAAATCTTTACGTACATTTTTCTGGATATGAGAGCTCTCGGTTCTGTCATTTGGGGAGTTAGGAGATGAACCATCATCACATTGCTCTTTTGAGAGGCGATTCTGCTTCAAGGCTTCATTCATCGCTCTTACTGCCCTGAAAATGATTAGCAAATAACTTTTAAGCAAAAATTATCAACACAAAACACTGAAGCTCCGTGTTCCAAATGGTTAATGGTCTATAAATCTTATTGTAAATGCACTTATGCAATGAGGTAACGATCATTGCAATTGCTAAAGCTTTTAGTTCCAAATATGGAATGTTTTATAAATTACATGCTAGTGCGGTAAGAATATGTGATCCCAACTAGAAAAAGAATGCCATCTCTTTGCATTCTTTTAGTATTTTCCATAAGATAGTGTACGACTAATTTTATCGGAATCGTTACATCAATGAAATCACAACTAGGAAAAAAATAAGGTGACACTGAATAACTGCAACCTATCACTGGAAAATAATGATAGCTTTGGATATATTGAAACCAGAGAGGGTTGTTCATGGTGGGAACGATATATGTAACCAGAATGGAGATATTTCAAAACCCATCATACTAGCTCTGCCATGCACACGGTTCAATGAGCCAGAAACTAAACACCCACCTGACAATATCATCGCCAATCTCGGGAGTTATACTAATGCTTCTCCTCCTTATTCTCTTAGTTTCCAATTTCGCTCCTCCAACAGATTTGCAGCTGCACATGAAAACTGAATACATAAGCACTTTTTAACAAACTTTAGGTACAAGAACTAAGTTCTGTGACACCATGTTATTAAAGCAGAAACTAGACAAAAGAACTCGGGTAAGCACTAAACCAGACACTAACCAAACACCATGACCTCTTACAGTAATAAATTGGATCCTTTCTAAACTGAAAGCTCAAATCATAATCTGCAAGAACCTCTCTAACATATCTAAGTTGCAAAGGAAATAAACCATAAACAACCTTGATATGGCAACATCACCGGTGAAATCTCGTGCCAAGTTCGTGTCGCCACTTAGCATTGACCTTGTACGTGTTCGGAAGGAAAGATGCTCGGGACTGCAGACGCGATATAAATAAAGCATCTAAGAAATTAGATAACTGGAATTATGGATGATGGGGAAATACAGACATCGAAATCACTTGGTTTCAGAATGCATAAACATATACAATTCAAGAGGGATGAGAGGAACCTGGAACCAGCAGTCCTCTGATCGGCAATGACCTTTCTCCGGCTCTGCCGCCAAAACTCATTAGCAATGTTTGACTCGCTCTGTGAGAAACTGGAGAATAAAAGATAATACTATTGACATACGGTCATCCATTCCATTCCTTGGTTTAAATAGAACACAAGCAACCTTGGGTTGGTTACCTTGAAAACATAATAAAAACAACTAGGCTTATCACCTTAATTTTCTCTCTAGCGTGGAGGCAGATCGTAACAGCATATTCCTTGATGGTGGACCAGACATATTTGGAGACCCTTCCAGTTTCCTATGCAACAGAAGGTTTTCATCTTTTTCTGCACTGTACAACAACAATATTTAGAAACTCTGCACACCAAAACTCTGAGTATTGAGCAAAACGTGGAGTAAAATATGGTACATGCTATACTTATAAAATTTAATGCACGTTCTTGCAGTTAAATTTAACTGTTTAAATTTTCAATATCTACTTACTTTTCATGGTCAATTCGGTCTGGATACCCAAACATTGGACTGTTTGGCTCCAAAGGTGAATCGCAAGAGTCATTCTCTGCAGAATCACTTTCCCCTGCCGCTGAGATATGACTCATAAAGATTGCCTTTGTTGATAGAGGAATAAGCTGACCAGGAAACCGCATTAGATCAACCAGCATTTCCACAGAATTAAGAAGAACAGTAACAGAAATATGACTGTATGAGTCCACACTCTCAGCAGCTCCATCACTTGACAAACCCTGATCAAACAAATAAACCAAATTGCATACCAAGTTTAAAACTGGTCAGAATATTCGGCATTTAACCATGATCAATAATTATTCTCGAGAATAACCCTCTATCAAAACTAATCAATCACATGCAAAAAATAGAGTGATACTCAAGATCACTGACACATTTTAATACTTACCACTACAAGCCTGCTTTGAAGACCAACCGTATCAGCTAAAACTTTAAACAGGATTGCTCGAGGACGACAAGAACCATGCTTGATCTGTCCTAGCAGTTGAATACCACAGTTTTCAAAAGATTGTGTAGTTTTTGCTGGGCTCTGCAGAGTAGATTGCTTATAAACATCTGCCACCTGCAAGACAATTTCAACAAAGGTTTCTTGATATCTACAAGGAGTAAAAAAGAATTATGAAATGCTCGTACTGCATCTATAAATTTTTGGATGTTCCTTGTAAAGCCTAATAAATGGGATGCATGAGAAAAGTGCAAGCAAACAAAGATACACATTTCCTAATTTAACACTTTTTCCAAGTAAGCACAATGCACAAGTGGCATTAGAGAAAGATTAAGGGAAAGACACTAATAGTCTGGGAAGTTTATCTTGAAGGATAGCAGAAACTTATTGATAGTTTCACAACTTAGAAAACAAAGAAGAAGCTAAGATCACGTGGCCTCTTTCTTAGTATTATAACGGACACTCTCAGCATCACTTTTCATTAGACAGACAACTTGTCTCAACTCTTCCTACCTCAATTTTATCCATATACGATCAATATCATTGCATGCAGCTTTAGAATAGAGAAACGAAATGGTCATTTAGTGATTTTTTCCAGGAAACAAATATAATTTATGAAAGATACGTCGCAGTTAGGTTTCACTAGCGAATGAGATGATGAAGCATGCAATGCATCAAGAAATATTCTATGATAAATGACCATTTAAACAAAGTATCTCAACCACTCTTACCAGTCCAGCAATTTTCTTGATAATAGTAGCTGGTTTTGAGTTCAATCCACTGACAAGTTTGGTAATCAACTGCTTTTGCCTGAAAAGCTTTTTATCTTTCTGAAAATCTACAAGAATCACATCAGCCTTTAGACCTTCGTCGCCCAGAGCATGAAGATCTTCCAATGTAGGAATGCTATTAAATAGCTGCTTCAATCTATTATCCTGTAGAAAATTTAAAAATTAACATTGTGAAAAAGAAAGAAAAAAAAAAGATTCTAGACTTGGAGGTATGGATTCTTGACAGGTAACACCGGTTAATCAAGTTCGAATAAATCTCACTGAAACGTTATTGAATATCAACCTAAAAGAATCTTACCGGGATCACAGAATAAAAGCCATTCGGGATCGTCTCAGAAAGCGAACCAGTGCTCCAAAGAATATTCGACGCACTATTAGATGGCAGCCCATCTTGCCCAAGATTTCTGGGTGAGTCTTTAGTACTGGAGGTCTCTTCTTGCGATCCCAGATTAACAGAACCAAATCTCTCAACAAATTCTGAAGGCCACCAGGTTTGATTAGAAGGTCCTTGCTCTGATGTCCCAGCATCATCTCGTGTATCTCCCATTGCCTATTTCCTTGAGGTCTAAAATTATATCAGCTCCTACTTATCCCATAAAAGGAACAGTTAGACACCAATATATTGAGAAGCAAACCTGTAGCCCTTAAGTTGGAGGTCATTCGATCTGCGTACACAGAAACGAAAAATGGTATATTAAAAAAAATATGGTATGGAAACAAAAATGGCAAATTTTGTAGTTCACTCAGAAATTTACATGCATGAGTGCACGGTAAAGAAACAAACTAGTTGCACTTGTTTTTCCTCATCACAACCTAACTAGTGCAATGCCAAACAGAGGAAATTTTCAAGCTTTCTACACTCCAACGATGGCTGTAACACTATCTGCGTCTGTCTCAAATGATCAAAGCTATTCGTTCTGCTTAAATTTTAGGGAAAAGAAAGATCTAAAGGATCAAACCTAAACTTCCGGTTTTACCACTAAATAATCTCACTGGATGCATAAAATGGTTTCTTTTACAGCCAAAAAAATTACAAATCAAGAGAGAAGGAAATCATCAGCATTCCAAAAAGAAAAATAGAATTCACTCTTACAATCCAATCTCACTCTTAGGTCAACGCCAAAATCCTGAAAGGATCCTAAATGAATAGAGCAAGCCAACTCCAATCCCATGAAAATCCTTGGGTACTAAATACCACATCTGCATAAATTTCCTCCCGAATTAAACAGTTCGTAAGTGCGATCGCATTCAAACTACCCAGAAAGTCAGTTTCAATGCGAAACCAATCCTAACGCAAAACCCACCAAACTTAAACCGATTGGAAAAATAAAAGACGATCTAGAAACCCCCTAAGATCGATCCAATACACAAGGTACGCAGCACCAAGTGTCACAAACATAAACCAAATGAATCACAATTCCAGAGAACAGAAAAGGAAAAAAAAAAAGAGAAGTAAAAAGTTCAATAAGGGTTTTTGTAAAATCACCGCAATCAGATCCACGCATTCAACTTCCGATCGAACTCCCGATTGACGAATATACGAAATCGAACTGCATAAAACAACAAAATCGATCCCACTGCGAAGACAGATGCAGTAGAAATCCCGATCAAAGACAACAAAGAGCTATGCGTTACATACACACACACAAACAATCAGAGAGCATATGTATGTGTGTACGGTATATGCTTTTAAAGAACAGCAAAATTGGGATTTAATATAGTTTTGATTTTGAGGGACCAAAAAAAAAAAGAGTGATGGGATTTTAGGAAAGTGATGAAGACGAGGGAAAGGAGAAGAAGAGGGAGACGACTGACGAAGTGACGATGGCGAAAATCACGTGCGAGCTGATGAGTCACGTGTCAAAAAGGAGATGCACCTCTCTCCGCTCGACAGCTGGGATCACACGTCATGCCCTCGTGAATCACCACCGTCGCTTCTCTTTTTTTTTATTGGTTGTAATCTTATTCATTTTTTGAAAAAGTAGTTTTTTATTTTTTTAGTTTAAACAGATATTTCTAAGAAGAAGAAAAATTAGTACACATGTTTTTCTTTTTTTTCTTGACAACACAAATATTTTTTATCTATTAAAATTGAGATGTTCTTTGTTCAGTGAATGGAGTGGACCTAAATTAATTAATTAAACTACTAAATGTACAAATAAATATGGATTTTGTTTATAAGTTTGAATACAGAATAACAAAAAAAATTAAGAAGCAGTTCTCGATTAGATCTCTTTGCAATTTTTACGATAAACCATATTTTGATCAAATCCGCGAATATTTAAACAACTACCATATATTCAATACACTTTTCTATTATTATGATTAAATTTTATTAATAAAGAATGCTATAATGTGGAAGTTCATTTAGTCGCTGTTGACTAAAAGTTTATTTAATGCTTTTACAATAGTTTTAGGGTTTGGTTCCATGAAAATATGACCGATTTCAAACATTTTCAGCATACTACAAGTAGTCGTTTGTCATGGTTTTGTCTTTTAATGATAAAGTTGTCTATTTTATACAGTATATAATGCATATAGAACTGTTTTTTTTAATAGATTTTTGTGATACAAATAGAATTATTTGTTATATAATCATCTAAAAACCCGTTGATTATCCAAATATTACATAAAATTAGATTTTAAAGCATGAATAATAATATTATCATTTGTAATCAAATATGATTTATGTAATAGATGACAAAAAAAACATTAGAATACCTTTGAAAATCATATTATTACACAAAGAAGAGAAAAAAACGTTATGTATATATTGAAAAAATAATAGAGGATTAAAATGCGAGAAACATAACCTGATACTTTTAAATTCAAAAACTATTTTTGTGCAATTATGGTAAATTTGGTAGTTTTTTTTTTCACTGAATTTCATTAAAATATTAAATAGGAATACAAAATACGGTTGAGATACATAAAACCGGCGGAACCTCATCCTCTAGAAACAAAGCCCAAAATAGAAAAGTACAATCCCAAACAAAGGAAACAATATATGAAAAGATACTAGAAAACCAATGAAGTAATAGCTAATGAACCATAGGCATTTACTGTGAATTTCCGAATGACTCTCACCCACAACATTTTCCAAAAATTATGTAGTCATTAGATTTATGCCAAAAGACACGAGACTCGAGAAAAACCATAGCCAAAGGCTAATTTAAACCGAGTTCAAAACAGCAACATCATCAGCAAAAACGAACGCAAGACCAAAACGAGAACATAACCAATAACTACTCCAAACACAGTCATTATAAGGAATGGATGCGCTTGAGAAGACATAACTTCAAATTAAAAAAACTTTGAAACTCCTACTAGGTATACGCCAAAGAAGACCACCAACTCGTACACGCGGATACTCGCAAACTAGCCTTAGCCATTTACAGACAAAAGACCGGACACCTCCTCGTAAGAGAAGAACTGAAGATCGAAATCATTATTTCGTCTTGAAGGCAAAACCCAAACCCCAAAACACCTCAGAAAAGGGCTAGTAGATGCCTCCCCCGACGAATTACAATTCAATCGAGACCCAATTGAACGCTAAACATAAATACGAAGATTCAAAAACTACGACCACTCATGCCCAGCAAACGCCAGCACAAAATACATGTTAACCACCACAAACATAGAGGACTTAAAAATCAAAGGCTGAAAACCGCGTCCACACAATAAATAGAATTAAATCCAAAAACGTTTGATTTCATGGAAACAAAGACGCTTCTAAAAAAGGCAAAGTTAGTAGTAAATTTAGAGAAAAATAATTAAAAGTGGATCACGTCAAGGTCAATAAGATTTGGAGGAAAATAACATAAAAAGTTGCACGTGGAGTATTATTATCATGGAACCTATTCCCCTTTTTTTTTCCCCCGGTTATAATGTTTTTTGTTTGGCCAAAGGCCCAAAGTTAATTATTCTCCGAATTAATAACTAACTAATAAAATAAAATGAAATAAAATATTGATGTGTAATTAATTAAGCAACCCATTGACCCAATTAACTATTTTTTATTTGTTTTGCGACCAAAATACAACTATTGCGGTATTACCAAACGGTCTAAACCTAACCATATATTCTATATTTACACTAATATTTTTTTTAACCTATTTGTCGGTATTAACGTTTTGGTTTAATAGATATAATGGTTTTTGATAATAAAAGATGTGATATTAATTTGATGATTATAATAGTTTAAAAGATGAGATATTATTAATTGGGATGATATTTTCCTCAAATACTATTTTTATTTTATTAAAGAAATATATTTACGAAACGTTAGAATTTTCAGGATTTATTTAAAGTAATAAATGTCGACAAGAAAAAAGACGATCTCCAATTTTATCTCTGTAATTAATGAGGAATTTATATCATCAAAACAATTTAACGTTTTGGAGATTGTGTTTAAGCCGAAATTGCTCGTTTTGGTAATTAATGAGGAATTTATATCAACCCTTTTTTTTGTTAAAGGAGGAAATTATATCATCAAAACAATTTAAGCCAAAAACGAGAAGGAAAACCGAAGTGCTCGTGCGGTCGTGCCCGCGTCATTTGCCACCGACACCTTGACTTTGTAATTTTTTTTCTTTGTTTTATTATATTTGTTGTCCAAACCCGAACCGTATCCGAACCGAAATAAAATTCGGTTCTATTTGTTATCTATTTTTCAAAACCAGAATGCCCATGCGTAAATAAACCCTATGAGATTTTGATAATATAATATATTAAAACAGAGACATTTTTTGTAACCAAACAAGAAAAACTTTCATTTTAGTCTATTCCTATCATTGATAACTATTATTCCCTTTTTGTTATTCAAGTTGCCAAACAGATATTTTTGTGCAATATTAATTTTAAAAAGTATTTTATTTAAATTTTAATTTAATTCCTAAAATATCTNAGGGATATATATATACATATTTATAGTATACAGAATATATCAAATGAGTATGAAGTTAATAAAATTACTTACTAATTCTTAAATGGTGCGATTTTGTTGATGAAGTATTTTGCAGCTCTAGATATCGCAACAATCCAATAATCCTGAAACATCGAGTATTATAAACTCGAAAACATGTATATTGAGTGAGTAAAGAAAAATAAAGAGGATAAATAACTATGTAGACATGGAAAAAATGACCGATTACTAGCCTTATTTGATATATAATTTTCCATTCACAAGATGTAGAGAGGAGCAGGAGTTTATTCTACCGATTACGGAGCTAGATCTAAACCCGTGCATAAGATTTTACCTTCTAATCTTCTATTGAGCTCTCGATCTCCACGCAGCAACAACAGATGCATCTGTTTGGTCTGATTTTCGTAGACGTTATTGCAAATTCAGATTTCCCGACAACAACCAAAGACCAATAATCGATTAGACATGAAAATAAAACCCTAATCTCATAATCTAAATCAAAATCAATAACCTGTAAGAGTTGGACTTATGCGTTGAGAGATCGATTTCATGTTCTTCACAATAACCTCATGCGATTGATCTATGAAATGAGATTCAGATTGCCTTTCATCTCCTTTTTTTTTTTTTCCTTTTGCCTGAAATTGTCGGCGAGAGACAACAAAAATAGATAGGGTTTTTTGTTGTCTTTATCTTTCTGATTTTTTTTTTTTGTAATAAAAATCAATGTAAGTTTGGGTCTACAATCTGGTTTCTAAATAAGCTCAGGCCCATTAAATTAAGATACAGATTTTTTAAGTTTATAACATAACAATTTATTTTTATGACAAGTTAAGAACATAATATATTAAAAAAAAAATTTGTATATAACATATGGGAACATATAATTTATATATTTTCTCATATTAAAAAATATTTCATACAAAAACAATTGTTACAATAATCAAGATAATTAAGGAAAACTAAACCCGTGCGCCCGCTATGTCTAATAGTGGATTCTTGTGTCTCATATTACGAAAATTGTATCTACAAAAATAAATCATATACAAACCCTAAATAAATCATATACAAACCCTAAATAAATAAATATGTGTCACATAGTACAAAAATTAAATCTACAAAAACAGGTTATATCTAAACACATAAATAAACACAAGTTATATTTCAAAGTTTCAAAAATAAACAATAAAAAATTCCCGTGCGGGCGCACGGGTTAGAATCTAGTAACATAATTATTTTTGAATGTCAGACTTAATGACAACTGACATATTTATATGCACAAATTTGTCTTATGGGGAAACAAATATATTTTTGTTTGTCATATTTAATTTCAAATGACTGACTTAATTTTGCTCGATAGATTTATTTAATAAGTTTGCCACACGACACAACAAACTTATTAAAAATGTGACATGTCGGTTTAACAAAGAATTGTAGATCGGTTTAAATATCAAATTGTTAAGAAGTATTTGAGTTCAGGTAATCCAAATGATCGATGATTAGAGATCGGTGTGATTACAAATTGTCTCTTTTCTCTTAATCAGAAATTACATATCCTCTTTCATAATGAGAGTACATCACTATTTATAGAAATATTAAGACGGTGGTTTAGAGATATTTTATGTCATAGGTCGTACGGCCGGGCACGATAGGTGGTGTTGTCGGGCAGGAGGGGATGACCGACCTTTCTTCAGTAGACTCGGTGGCAATCCACGTTTTTCCTGTAGGTCGTACGGCCAATCTTAATGGGCTCGGTGAACTTTGATCATTTGATGGGCTTGGACACCAGATGGGCCGATCTAGATTTGGGAAGAGATTTAAGAGGGGTGCGCAACCCACTTATAACAGTTGGATTCCAAAACGAGTAAACTCCTCGGATCTTACAAACCAATCTAATCTAAAGTCCAAACAACTAATAGGTCTAAAAGGATCTATATCAAGCACTCTCCGAGGGCATGGAATGTCTAATTTTTCAGTCAGAATCTCAGCAGTAATGTCTCGGTTAGATTCTCCGGGGAAAAATTCCATTCAATTCTCGATGAAACAGAGTTTTGCGAATTCTCCCCAGAACTGGAAGATCATTTTGAGGAAAGAGGAGGACTCAATGATTATTCATTCGGTCTTCCGGTGGACGGCATCAATCACCGGTGGTTTGTTTGGGTTTCAACTAGAAAAGTGGATTCTGGCTTAAACCAGTAGAATTTCCCGTTGTTGGTAAAGCAACAAAATCATTGACTTTGATTTAACAGGCCCATAAGTAGTTTCAAGAATAAACGTAGCCTAGGCCCAGTTACTTGTTATTTTTTTTAGTCACAGGCCCAGTTACTTCTATGATTCATTTCTATCATCAAAGCACCGTCTTGTATATAAAAAAAAAAAATCATTTTCCCTTTCTACAAAATTCCCAAAATTCTCTCCTTGATTCTCGTACGCACTGTGTATCCAACAACTGAACCAACCAGCAAGCTTGATTCGAATTCATACGATGGCCAGCATTAGCAACGAGCCAGAGCGCGAGCACAGAGACGAGGAAGAGTCCGGAGCCAACGAGGACGAAGACACCGGTGCTCAAGTTGCTCCGATCGTTAGGCTCGAAGAGGTCGCCGTCACCACCGGTGAAGAAGACGAAGATACCATCCTCGATCTGTATGTTTATCGGATCGTTTTATCTAACTGTACTGGATCTGATCGTTTCCGTAGTTCCTCGAGTTCTAGGGTTTAGTTTCAATGCGGGGTTTTTGGTTGCGAGATTGTTTGATTGGGGTTTTGTCTTGCGAAATCTGTAGGAAATCGAAGTTGTATCGGTTCGACAAAGATGGGAGTCAGTGGAAAGAGAGAGGTGCTGGTACTGTTAAGTTCTTAAAGCATAAGGATTCTGGGAAGATTCGTCTTGTGATGAGGCAATCGAAAACTCTGAAGATCTGTGCTAATCATCTCGGTACAATTTTCCATTCCTCTTGATCTACGTTGGTGTAAATTGTTCCTGGATCTGTATTTGTAATATCCTCAATTTGATCATTTTTTATCTTCTTCTTTGGAATTTTCTGCAGTTACATCGGGTATGACTGTTCAGGAACACGCTGGGAATGACAAGTCTTGCGTATGGCACGCTCGTGATTTCTCCGATGGGGAATTGAAGGATGAGCTTTTTTGCATCCGATTTGCGTCAGTAGAGAGTGAGTGTAATTTTTTTTTGTGTATTTTTGCTCAGTTGATTGGATCTTATTGTGTGATTGTTGCTTATAGTAGCACTGATCTCATTGAGGCATCTTTATAGTAGCTTAATCCTTATCATTAATTCTTGTCAGGAGTCTAGAGTGCAGATATTGTAGATTTATGGCTTAGATCACTGGAAGGATCTTGAACTTAGTGATATTGTTATATGACTGCATGTTTTGGATGTTCCTGAAGCTTATATTGTTGGCCGTTCTAGAGCTTTGAATTTGTTTCATTTAGTTTCCCCTGTAGATGTAATATGCCACTCTTACCAATCAGAAATTGTTTTTAAGTGTATCTTTGTTGTTGTTGCTTGAATATAACCTTTTAAAGGTGGCAATCAAACTAGAGGTATTCGTGCATCTGTGTAAATTCAGTAGTTGCCTGTATATAGGGTCAAGTGGATGATCTGCAAAGAGAAAAGCATCCACTGCAATAGTGTAATAACGGCTAGCTTGGGATTGAGCTTTGTGTAGTATTGGAGACTGTTTCTCTGAATCTTGTTTCATGTGATGTTTTGTTTGTGTTTCTGAAACGCTTTCTGCTCTGTTGATCCTGTCAAAGTCATTGTAGAGTTGCATAAATAACCAAGTCTTATTTACCCTTATCAGATTGCAAAGCATTTATGCAAAAGTTCAAGGAAGTTGCTGAATCTGAAGAAGAGAAAGAAGAGAGCAAAGACGCCTCTGATACCGCTGGTCTTCTTGAGAAGTTAACAGTGGAAGAGAAAGAAACCGAGGAGAAAAAGGAGGGGAAACCAGTGGAGAAGGTAGCATCAGCAGAGGCAGAGAAAGCTGTTGAAGAAAAGAAAACTGAGGAGTCTGTGCCCTCAACTTAAGATGCATGCATGGGATACACAAGGCCAAGGTAATCTATATCTTGATGTGTTTTAAATTCATCGAAGACTTGGCTTTTTTATTTTATTTTTTTGAATTGATACATGGTTTGTCAGTGTCGTGTTTACTTGCTGAGTCGCGATGAGTCTATATGTTAAGTGTCACAGGTGACATTTGCATATGCGAGATTTCGGGGGTTGTTTGGGATATTCATTATCTTGAAAAAAAGATCCCTTTGGTTTTATTTTTGGAAACAGTGTGTAGTCAGAACAGGCTCCATTTTGATTCTACAGAATGTATGCATTGGATTGTGTTTGTGTTTTTTTTTGATAAACAAGTCGTGTTAAATCGCATTAGCGTCTTGCAAGTCGGTAAAGCCTTGCTTGAATCTAGTTCTACTGAAGACTCGCTCAATATATTGAGATCGAGATAGACGGTTGTGGTAGGACTGAGCTATCCGATCAGTTCAGGATGGACAATTGTTACAGGACCAGATCCAAATAACTTCTTCCAATCATTATTGTGATCCAGGTCGGAATGTTTTCAAGGTAAAAAACCGGACCAATAATGATTAATTGAAAAAAAAAAAAAAAAAGAATGGCATTCCTCAGAATGGTAAATTGTCTGTGTTTCCAAGTCATTTGTCCGTAAAATGGTTAAATTGGAATAAAGCAACAAAGGCCGCCTTAGATTTTGATAAGAAGACTCTTGCATAGGTCTTTTCATTACTAATGCGTTGTAATAATACAATGGGACAAATTACGATTCAGGTTCGGTCATGTGTCACAGTAGTTGACCGGACCCACCATGGTATTCTTGGAAGATCGTGGCACTGGCTTTAGTCGGACTTTTACTAAACTGGATCCCAAAATTAGGAACCCATTAATGCATGATGCTGATTTTGTCACCTGTAGGCCTTTTAAACCATGGACTATCTTCTCTCTCTCTATCTTTCTTACGCAGCACATACATCTTGAGTGTAGTTCTTTTCATTGTGTTTGTTTTAGTTAATTTCTGTTTTAAAATATCACTCTTTTTGCAACAAACAAAATATCTAGAATTTTTTTTAGTAAGCTTTAAATAAAATAAAAAATTTGTAGGAAAGAATCTTAAAATTAAGGTACATGTGATCTTTAAAACAAAATTATTTTTATTTTATTCTTCTTAAATATATTAATTTTGTCAAATATTATTTACAAATTGTAAAATCAAACTCATTTGCGTTTGTAACAATTGTGGATCCTTAACCTAACTTATATATCTAATCTATCAAATCTACCTTGGCAACATTTTAACTTTTATTAATCCCATAGCCTACATAAAGTATAATCTATTTACATCAAACCTACCAAAGATTATCAAAAGTTAGTTTCAAACTTTAATTAATGTGTTACTTATTTACAATTTACAAAATTTGAACTACCCATATATTTGCCCCACCCATGTGAAGAAAGTTATGGTGGGGCAAAGAGATTGAGCGTGTGAGGAAAAAGGGACAGTGCAAGACCGATCTGTTAGTGTAATTTCAAAGAAAAGACCTCGCAAATTTTGTTATGTACATGTCGTTCTTCATCGAAACACACACCGGGTCCAAAATTGAGGTTTTGTGGCTGTCAAAACCAGAAGCGTAACTCATCTTTAACAAACAAAAAAATGGATCACAACAAATATATACAATATTTGTTAAAATATAGAATTAAAGTCTCATTTATATATAGATCCAATGATGGAACAACAACAAGCAGCGGAACTCATCTTCTAACATCATACTTTTTTAAAAGGAAATTTACTACGGTTTAGAACAGAAGCTAGGATGGTATATATCTGACAAAAAAACAATTATAACAATTGGAAGGTTATACTTAAGCAAAAAGATGGTTAATTACAAAATAAATCTTTGGCGGATTTTTTTTTTTTTTTTTGGTAGACGACATTTCTATTTTCAGTGTGGTATGAAATGAAACCACCTCAATTTACCAATGACTATAAAATTATAATTAGATACTTATCTCTAAAACGAAACCAAACGAGTAACTTTTTTTTTTTGGTGCAACAACGAGTAACCTTATTTGTAATAACATATATTTTGTATTGAACTCGAATTCTTTAGTTGTTAAGAAATTCAAATAACCTTCCTATGAGGTTTATAGGATCCAAGTATATTAATTAAGGTATCAAAATTAGAAACATCATACATAACTTTCAACACATTACATCAATCGAAGGGATGCGTTTGTTCTTTTTTTTTTTTTTTTTTTCTGTCTACTTTACTTTTTAAATTATCAATTTCCTGTTCCTTTTTAGTTCTTTTTTACTCACGCAATCTTACTTTTTCTTCTGTTTTTTTTTTTGCCCATTTATTTATTTTCTTATAGCCTTTTGTTTCTTTGGGGGTGTAATTATTCCGATCCATCACTTTACATGCATGTACTTTGATATTATTTTAAAAGATGGTACGGATGGACCCCACAAAATGACAAACCACTTAAAAGATTTGGTTGTTGAGAGACGAGTGTCTGATATATTATAATATACTTACATTTTCTTAAATTATTCCCAACCGTGTGCATGCATATGTCCTTACGTTTCTTTGATGTGAAATCTAAATTATTGAAGTTTGTAGCAGCGATGTGAATACGACAGAAGTAGAATGTACAATCAACACGAATCAATCACAAAATTTTGCTAACGTGATAAGAACCAATTGATTACTATTCACTTGCTTTCTCTACTATGTGAATACTACAAAAGCAAAATGTACAATCACAACAAACTTTTACCAACGTGATCGGAGTACTATTCATTTACCTTCTCGACGATGTGAATACAGCAGTAGCTAAGTGTAAACTGAATAGGGCAATCTATCACAAACTTTTACCAATTTGATCATAATCATAATCTTATAGTATTGCAAAACTAGAGGAGAATCTATATTGCCAAAAAGAACGCAACTTGTCGAGAACAAACACATCATCTTGGTTCAATGATAAATCAAGTAAACGGAGAAAGGAATCACACGTGGAGTTGGAACCACCTATCTAGGAGTCATTGCTCGCACATCTTTCACTTTGATAAACAAATACTACGCAAAAACACTTTACATTAATGGTTTGAATTGTGTTTTAAGGATATGCATTTTTAAGTTTGGAAAGACAAAATGTAAATTTATTCAGAGATGTTGGAAAAGTAAGCCCAGAATATTCATATTTATAATATATTATATTAGATATAGACAATAGAACATGGTAACTATTGTTGATTTTTGTGAAGAAGAATGAAGAAGAACAAAGAGAAAGAGATGAAGAACACAATTCTTTTCTCTACAAATATTTTATCCTTCTATTTCTTCTTTGCAATTACATCACATATATAGAATCTAGAAACTAACTCTAGTTAATCTCTAACTCTAGTTACATCACAAATATCTAACACAAGTTGATAATACACTTGCTTACACATAGAAATGATAAACAAAACAAGTTACACAACTTGCAACTAAAGGAAACACAACTTGCAAAAATGTGGGCGGAATGAACAGTGCACATTGCTACAGTGGATTGCTACAGTGGATCGATCGATCCACCTATAGGATCGATCGATCCAGTTCTCTCGGAATGAACAGTGCACGTTGCTACAGTGATCGATCGATCCAACTTGTACTGACTTCACGAGAACTGGTATAACTTCTGATTGCACCGTTGGATTGGCCTGAAACCACTTCTCAATGCAAGCTAAGCCATTGCTCTATCTTGCCTCCAAATTTGAGCTTGATCCAACGGTGGGAAGTTGCTCAACGACTTCCATCTTCTGACAACTCTGCTGAAACTCCACTTCCCGTTGAACTACCACTTCGGTCTGCCTCTCGGACTTACCACTTCAACCGTCTCCTTGGGTCTGCCATCTCGGGTCAGCCACTACGGTAATATATTGCTTTTGTCACCTCGGGTCAGCCTCGTTGATCGTCTCTCGGTCTGAGTTTCAACAACTATAGTAAACAATATAGTATGGGTTATGTGTTTATACGCTCCTCACCATTAGTTTGTGTCTAAACTCATGTGTGTATAAATTTCAACTCTCACTGTAAATGAAGTACATTAATCTATTACAAAAATCTACATGGTATCAGAGCGGTGATCCTTCAAGGACCAGCTCAATCTTACTCTTATTTTTGTCTTCTTTCTTTCTTTTGAGTTTAAATCTGCAAAAGCAATGGACCAGATTATTGGTGGTCAAGCTATTCCGGTCAATTTCAATGGGAAGAATTATCTTCTTTGGTCTCGGATGGCAAAAACGACTCTATGTAGTCGTGGTTTATGGAATCACATCGATCTGTCTTTTCCAACCAAAGGGAAGAAGATCCAGTCGAAGACAAGCGAGGCCAATGAAGAAACTGGTCAGATCGTTGAAGTCACTGCCTCAGAAGTCACTGAAAAAAACGTTCAGTGGTATGAAGAGGACCAATTGGTAATCACTATTTTACAAAGTTCTTTTGAGAGGTCTATTCTTGTTGCCTACTCACATGCCCAGACTGCGAAGCAACTTTGGAACACTATACAACGTGTTTACGGAAACGTCTCGAACACTAATCGGGTGTATGAGATTTTGAGGGCTTTTGAAGCTATAACACAAGAAGGAAAGTCCATCACAGACTATATGGCGGAGAAGCAGAGCTTGTGGGATGAGCTTGAAGTTCTCAGACCTCCAACCACCGATCAAGCTGTTCTAACAGAAAGAATTGAGCAAGATAAGTCATTCTCTTTTTTATCTCACCTAGAACCAGCATATAAATCAATTGTTCAGGACATACTACGAAAGGAAAAAATGCTTCATATGATGAAGTTTGCTCTATGGTCCAAAGGGAGGAGGGAAATCTCATTCTCACCACAGGAGGCCACATATTAACCGAATGAATAGAGGTTTTGAAAAAAGAACGTGTGAGATATGCAAAAAGCCAGGTCAAAACAAAGAGCGATGCTTAACTTGTGAACACTGCAAAAAGTTCGGTCACAACGTGGACAAGTGCTGGGAGCTACACCCTCTTCTTCGCAACAAAGCAAAAATGCCTATAGCTGCTACTGCTCATGAAGAGGAGTGCCTCAAACATGAAGATATTGATGATCGCATTCGAGCAAGATTGGAGCACCTTCTCCGAGAATACAGAATCTCCAAAGATTCCGACACTGGTAAAATCTTTTCAAACTTCTTTAGTCACAAAAGCTCTATGATAGTTGATTCTGGGGCTTCTAATCATATGGTTAAAGATTCAGAATTAATCAAAGACATAAGAGGTTACAATGGAAATTTTAGGATAGCTAATGGCCACACGGTTCCAATTAAAGGAATTGGAAACTTAAATTTGTTTGGTCATAAATCAAAAGCTCTTTACCTTCCAGAATTTGCATCAAACCTAATTTCTGTTAAGCAAGCCACAAAAGATTTAAATTGTGATGTTATCTTTCGTACTGACTCTGTTTTATTTCAGGGTACTAAGACGGGTAAAATTCTTGGTAGAGGCGGAACCAAAGATGAGTTGTACGTGTTGGAACCGATGGACAACATCATCCCTATCCATCATAGTTTCACCGCGACAAACCAGATTTGGCACACTCGCCTTGGCCACCCGCATCTAAAAGCTTTAAAGTTGCTGATTCCAGATTGTTCGTTTGATCACAATAAATGCGAAGCTTGTCTAATGGGAAAACATCATAGGAATGTATTTCATGAGTCAAATAATTCTTATAATAAGTGTTTTGAACTGATCCATTCTGATATATGGACTTCACCTTGTGTTTCAAGAGATAATAAAAAGTATTTTGTTTCATTTATTGATCATTTTTCTAAGTATACTTGGATTTCTTTACTTGCTCATAAAAGTGATGCCTATGAAGCGTTTATTGATTTTCATGCTTTTGTGACTAACCAATTTAATGCTACCATTAAAATCTTTCGATCTGACAATGGCAAAGAGTATGTCAATTCAAAGTTGCAGGGATTTCTCCATAAAAATGGAATTATACACCAAACCTCTTGCCCATACACTCCCCAACAAAATGGAGTAGCGGAAAGAAAAAATAGGCATCTTTTAGAAGTTGCAAGGGCAATAATGTTCCACAGGAATGTGCCAAAAAGACATTGGGGAGACGCTGTCGTCACTGCGTGTCATTTGATAAATCGAACCCCTACAAAAAATCTACAAGACAAATCACCACGAGAGGTACTAACAAACACCTCTCATGATATTAGTCATCTAAAAACATTTGGTTATCTTTGTTATGTCCATGTACCAGGCAGTTTACGAGACAAGTTAGATCCTAAAAGCAAGAGATGCATATTCATTGGCTATCCGACAGATCAAAAAGGATACAAATGCTTTGACCCCACACGAAGTCGAGTTAACATCTCCCGTGACGTAACTTTTGTTGAGGAGGTAAGTTATTATAAAGAAAAGAATTGGGTAGATATTTTGCAGAGAAATGAGTCACATGAAGACAACTATGGACGTCCAAGTGATGGGGCCTAAGAGCATGATAAGTACACTACTATGCCAAGCCCACATGAAGACAATCAAGATGGTGATTGACTAACTCCCGTAGAAAAGTTACATGAAGATAATTGTAACCAATCAAATGGTGGGACCCAAGGTGGGGAATCTAGTGTTCAAGGTGATGAGATAACACGTGAGGGGGAATATATACAAAGAGGCGAACATATTCATGCTACAGATGTTGGACAACCAGAGGAAGCAATTGAGAAAGAAGTTCAACTTCAATATGAAAACATTGAAGCACAAGGGATCAAGAGAACAAGTACTAGAAACAAGATATCATCCTCACGTTATCCCGCTACAGAGTGGGTAAGCAAGATGGCTGCCAAAGAACGACATTCAACAATGCATCCAATTGAAGATGTCTATACAATCTCCACACTTCCAGAAAAACAACAAGCGTTTATTGGA
Organism: Eutrema heterophyllum; assembly: GCA_002933915.1. NCBI lineage: Eukaryota > Viridiplantae > Streptophyta > Magnoliopsida > Brassicales > Brassicaceae > Eutrema > Eutrema heterophyllum. The sequence goes on along the minus strand of PKMM01003508.1, from coordinate 1,064,475 downwards.
AGGTTAGATGATGGAACAGTCCCAGAAAGCTTTGAAGAAGCAATGAAAGATAGGTTATGGAGACAAGCAGTAAAGGAGGAACTTGATTATATGGAAACGACCAGAACATGGGATTTAACAGATCTTCTAGAAGGAAAAAAGGTTGTAGGATGTAAGTGGGTATTCACGATCAAACGCAAAAGTGATGGTACCGTGGAAAGGTATAAAGCACGACTAGTGGCGAAAGGATTCACTCAAACATATGGAGAAGACTATATTGAAACCTTCGCTCCAGTCGCTAAACTTGACACCGTACGAAATCTGCTAACAGTTGCTATGAACAAAAATTGGTCGTTACAACAATTGGATGTGAAAAACGCTTTTCTTCACGGAGAGCTCGAAGAAGAAATGTATATGTTGCCTCCACCGGGAATAGAAACCAGCAAGGTTTGCAAGCTAAATAAAGCGATTTATGGATTAAAGCAATCTCCTAGAGCATGGTATAAGAAACTAAGTCAAGCTCTTCAAGAACATGGATTTAAGAAGAAAGAATCAGATAACTCCCTTTTCACACTACAAAGGGAGTCAGGTATTGTAATAGTTCTTATATACGTCGATGATATTATTATCTCAGGGAGTGATTTTGAAGGAATAATAGAAACAAAGGATGTCCTTAAAAACACGTTTGATATAAGAGATCTAAGAGAACTATCATACTTTCTTGGAATATAAGTAACTAGAGATGACCAAGGTTTATTTTTATGTCAAAGAAAATATATTATTGACCTTCTTATTGAAACAGGAAAAATATGAGCTAAGCCTGCTAAGAGTCCGATCGAATTCAGCAAAGAGAGGACCATTGGAGAACCTTACGAAAATATTCCACGATATCAACAGATTGTAGGTAAGTTGATATATCTTACCATAACTCGGCCTGACCTATCTTTTGCTGTGTCCCAGGTTAGTCGACATATGCACGCACCAACTAAGGAGGATTGGAAGAAGGTGGAAAGAATACTAAAGTATTTGAAAGGCTCACCAGGTCGTGGACTCCAAATGAAGTGTAACGGACATACAACCATAACAGCGTATTGTGATGTAGATTGGGCCGGGGATGTAGAAGACAGAAAATCAACAACGGGCTATTGCATATTCGTCGGAGGAAATTTAGTCATGTGGCGAAGCAAAAAGCAAAATGTAGTGTCACAATCAAGTGCAGAAGCGGAATACCGAGCGATGGCAAAGACGGCACGTGAAATAGTTTGGGCAAAAGCATTACTCTTGGACTTGGGAATAGAAACAACAGATCCAATTGTCCTCCATTGTGACAATCAGGCGGCTATCCACATATCTTCAAATGCGGTCTTTCACGAAAGAACCAAACATATTGAAGTTGATTGCCATTATGTTCGTGAGAAAACTCAAGCAGGAATCATTCGTCCGATTTACATCCGAAGCAAAAGCCAATTAGCAGATATGTTCACAAAGGCAGTCACTATCAAATTGATGAATGAAACACTAAGCAAGCTAGAATTGTTGGATCCGTACAATCCAAGCTTGAGGGGAAATGTTGGAAAAGGAAGCCCAAAAGATTCATATTTATAATATATTATATTAGATATAGACAATAGAACATGATAACTATAGTAAACAATATAGTATGGGTTCTATGTTTATACGCTCCTCACCATTAGTTTGTGTCTAAACTCATGTGTGTATAAATTTCAACTCTCACGATAAATGAAGTACATTAATCTATTACAAAAATCTACAAGAGAGAAGCACAAGTAATTGATCTCTTTAGCAACTTAATTACGTATTTGTTATCTGGATAATCCCATTAAAAATACTCAAAAGTAGAGAAAATGTCTGACTTGAACCTACAAAATAATTAAAATCAAGAAAAATAATCAAGGGGATGGGGTACTTATGCGTAGACGATGAGATTAGTATTCGTTAATTGAAATAAAATTAATAATCCATTTTCAAATTATTGAAAAACATCGCCGTCTCGGTATCAAATCCAGTACCTTTCAAAGTCAGAGATGGACCAACCATCTAATATATAGGTTACTGAGTGATAACTAATAAGACAATTGAAATAGACATATTATAAATAATAATAGAAGTGAAGGAAAAATGAATGATAATTGATAAGTGAAAAAAGAGTAAACTCAATTAAATCGGAAGGGACCCTCCCAACTTTAGAACTGGTCGACAAGTTGGTGGAAACTCCAAATGGGCCTCCCACTCTTCTGCTTATTTTCGTTACACTTCACTTAAAAGTTCATTATGTATTCTTCGATTAAAGTTGGGATTAGTCCATCTATACCAAAAAATTTGTGGTCCGATTGAAATTGTGATGTTTTTGCGTTTTGCAATGATTTTATTTTCTTTTACTAATCCGTCGTATCATCAATCTAGCGACAAATGTTTTTGGTTGCATTTGATGAATTTTTAAAGTAATAAATGAAATAAATAGTTTATTTGTGTTATTTTGTTTTATTAATTAAAATAAAAAATTATTGACATTTAAATTATTTTTATTCAAAATAAATAAGTATATAAACACGTCACCACATTTTTACCGGAAACTGAATAGTTTCAGTCATTTTTTGGCGGCGCAAACACGAAAACTAATTTAGAAGTTTTAAGTGTAAGTATAATTAGTTTGAAGATTTAAACTGCGAGTATAATACCACCGAGGTTTAAAATGCTATCTTTTGTTACTTTGAAAATTAAAAATGCAATTTTCCCGTTTTACATACATCATTTTTTTTTCATGCATTCGATCTCAATTACTTGTCACTTTTTATAAATATTTAATTATGTATCCAACTATTCTAATAAAGCAGACGTTATATATATATATATATATAAAAAAAAAACTTTTGGTTTTTATTTATCATTTTTATTAGTAGTTTTTTATTTATTTGGTGTGCTCCTAATTTATAGGTGTTTTATTAGCTAAATTTTCTTGATGGTTGTAAACAATTTCTCCGTAAGTGTAGAACTCTAGACTCGTGGATGACAAATTCTTTCTTCGTTTTATTTTGGCCCTGTTTAGGGTTAGACTTTGGGGACTTTTTAAGCATTTAACAGTGTTTAAAATCTTTTTTTTGCCAAACAGACTTTTACTATTTTATTAATTCTAAAATCTCAAAAGCAAGACTTTTTTTTTTTGTCATGATATCTAAAAGCTACGTAAGATGAGCTTTTACACACAAAAAACTAAAAAAATTAAATATATTTAATTTCTTTTTCTCTTTCTTCCTCCCCCAAAATCATTCAAAATACTTTATAAATTTATATATAGGTAATTACTAACTAAATTTAATTGATTAATTATTTTATTTATCTGTTTTCTTTTGAGATTCATTTCTTTAATTTTGTTTTTCATTTTTTTTTATAAAAATCTTTGAGAAATATCATAAATGATAAAAGTTTTGAATGCTTCTCTATTGAACAAATTTCACTTTAAACAAAACTTTTTTAATAATTACTATTATTAGTTCCGAATTTGTTTATAGTTTTTTTGTATTTTTTGTCAACAAATTTTTGTATTGATTGCTTATGCCAATATAAATATTTTTTTAATAATTTAAATCCGGCGTAAACTATATTTTTTACAAAAATAATTATCTGCAATTTTTAAAGTAACAGTCAGTTTTTACAGCTTTTATTACCAAACAGATTTTTATCATTTTTGTAAGTAACAACTACAGCTTTAACAGCTAAAAGTTTTTAAAGCCAAAAATCTACTGTCAAAGCCAAAAGTAACAGCTCTTACCAAACAGACCATTTGATATATTTTTTTATATAGATTACCGTCTTGTAAAATCTTAATCATGAAATTTTAAATTTATCCATATAATATTATTATTTGCACACATGCGTCGTAATAGGTGCATTTTGGGATAAATGATATATAGATGATTAAGAAGATAGATGATTTTTCTTTAAGATGTATAAAAAGTACAATAGTTTGGATTTTTAAACCATTTTAGATATTATAATGCTGTTGATCACTACAAGAACACATGTTAAAATCCCACGAAAATATCGGTGGGAAATTGGTAAAAAAAGTCCATTCCCGACAATTTTTCCACGAAAAAAAATGGTGGGATATCGATCATTGCAAATTTTCAAAAATTGTGGGAAAATGGTGGGAAATTTTCCACCAAAATATTCATCGCTAAAATGGTCGGAAATATCCGTGGAAAAATGGTGGGAATTGTTTCCTACCGATTTCCAACCAACTTTATTTCCAACGGATTTCCCACCGATTCAAATAACACTATTAAAAAAAAAACAATATACATATAAATATATATGAAGGACTAGATAGATACCGTCGTTGCATCGGTAACAAACTAATAAACAATGTTTAATCAGCGATTGCAATTTATAAAGAATAAACCGAATTTTCTATACATGAAGTTTTTGAACATCCTTAAACATTTATGATTCATGCATGCAGCGTGACAACATATTTTCGCAAGTTTTCCTTTTTTTATGCGCGTTTCGTTAAGTAACAACTTGATCATTTGATAGACAACTTGCATAATGTTTATGTACATTTTGTTGTCAACAGGAGAGTCGTATTTTTAAGAGAAAAAAACATCGTGAAATGTACCTTGGACTAACCTAGCCTAGTAGCCTGCAGGCCCTGCACAATGAAGATAACACCAAAAATGATGTTTAGCTTTAGGAAAAAAAAAAAAAACATCGTAAGACTTTTCTACTGGTTTGACATTTACGTCACATTTTTAAAATTAATTGTCCAGGGATACTCTAGTTTCCACGCATATATATACTATTATATATGAACGAGCATATATATAGTTGTTAGTGAGTTGTTAGTGAACAAGAAGTTTGAGAGAAATCGAGAGGAAGAAGATGATTGAAGAAGAAAGATTCCTATTATTGATTGTAAGTTGTTACACAATTGTTCTTATATGAGAGAACAATTTGGTTTATTCCGGTTTACATTTGTAATCTATCTATACTCTAATATTCTCCTTCAAGATGGCGAAAATATTGAAATGAAAGACATCTTGCTAATAAGAGAATTAAACTGAGTAGGGAAGAGTGGTTTGGTAAAAACATCCGCCAATTGAAAGTCTATTTTCACATGTAGAGTCTTGATCAAACCGCTCTCAATCCTGTTCCGAACCATATGACAATCAAGATCGATATGTTTGGTTCTCTCGTGGAAGACAGAGTTGTTAGCAATGTGTATTGCTGCCGTTGAATCACAATAAAAAGCTACATGATGTGATTGATGTACATGAAAATCCTTAAGTAAATTCACCAGCCATTCAATTTCTCTTACCGCAAATTCTATTGCTCTGTATTCAGATTCTGCAGAAGAATGAGATACAATAGCTTGCTTCTTTGACTTCCAAGAAATCATTGAGGACCCTAGGAACATACATAATCCAGATGTTGATCTTCTTGTGTCTATGCAGGAAGCCCATTCAGCATCGGTGAAACCCTTGAGCAACAAATCGGACTCCACTGAATAAAATAAGCCAAGTCCAATGGTGCCTTTAAGGTAATGAAGCACTTTATATGCACCTTTAAGATGTGAATTCTTTGGTGAAGCAGCAAACTGACAGAGTTTATTAACTCCATAAGTGATATCATGACGTGTGATAGTCAGATACATCATCTTTCCAACCAATCTCCTGTAAATATGAACATCATCAAGAACATGTTCAGCTGAATCTTGAGTGAGTTTGATGTTGGGCTCCATCGGAATAGATGAAGGTTTGTAAGCGAGCATACCAGTTTCTTCTAGCAGCTCCAAAACGTATTTTCGTTGACAAACAGATATTCCTTTGCTGAATCTAGCAATCTCAAGTCCAATAAAATATTTCAATGGACCCAAGTCACGAAGACGAAATGCTTGTTGAAGATCTGTCTTTAGTTGTGAGATCTCATCATCATTTTTGCCGGCAATAATAATGTCATCAACATAGACTAACACTGTCGTATATCTGCCTTCAACAAGTCGAATGAACAAGGTATGATCAGTTTGTGATTTTTGAAATCCAAGACTAGTGAGAGTTGAACTGAACTTCAAATTAAAACCACTGACGTGATGCTTGCTTTAGGCCATATAAAGATTTTTGTAGCTTGCAAACAACATTATGAGGGAGAGATTCCCTCTGTTTTGGTGTATATCCTGGAGGCAATGTCATGTAGAATTCCTCAGCCAAATCCCCATTTAGAAATGCATTTGAGACATCTAACTGTGTCAAACTCCATTTCTTTGCTGCATAAACTGCAAGCAATGTCTTCACGGTTGTCATCTTGGCTACTGGAGAGAAAGTGTCAACAAAATCCACACCTTCCTGTTGAGTGTAACCCTTTGCAACCAAAGGAGCTTTGTATCTTTCCAGACTTCCATCAGCATTTAACTTGACTTTATAGACCCACTTGCATCTAATGGCATGTTTGTCCGGAGGTAATGAACATATATCCCAAGTGAGTACTTTCCAGAGTTGTGAGTTCCTCATTCAAAGCTTTCAACCAGTCATCAAATTTCTTTGCTTGAGTGAAGGAAGTAGGCTCGGGATGCAGTGAGATAACACATATATAATCCTTATATCCATCAGGATGTTGATCATAAGACATGAATGCAACAAGAGAATATGGAATTTCTGTCTCAGTCATGTTAACATAATAGTCATGAAGATAAGCTGGTGGTTTCGAAGATCTTTTACCCTGAGCATAATTTATAGAAGTAGAACTAGAAGCAGACAAGTCATTCACAACTGCAGGAGATTCACTATCAGATGGTGAAGTTTCACTCACAACTACAAGAATTCAAGTATCTACACCAGATTCACTAATGTCCATAGATTCGTTCAAAGGATTAAAGAAATCAGAAGATGAAGTATTCTGACCTGTTGCGAAAGGAAAGATATTTTCATGGAATATCACATTCCGTGAAATGTGAATCTTGTTGGTCTACATCCAACAGTTTATACCCTTTGTAGCCTGCAGGATAACCAAGAAACACACAAGGTCGTGAATGTGGTTGAAACTTATGTCTATTCTTTGAAGATGTAGAACAATAAGCTAAGCAACCAAACACTCGTAGACCATTGTATTCTGGTTTCTTAGAAGTTAACAGCTTAAATGGACTCTTGTCTTGTAGTAATGGAGTAGGTAATCTGTTTATAAGGAAGATTGCTGTGAGAACAGAATCTCCCCAATATTCCAAAGGAACCTGTGATTGGAACATAAGAGATCTGGCTACGTTGATGATATGTTGATGTTTCCTTTCAACCACTGAATTATGTTCTGGAGTCTCAGGGCAGGAGTGATACGCAACAATGCCTTTACTTCTGAACAAGTCAACAAACTTTAAATTTGGTGCATTATCAGATCGGACTCCTTTGACTACAAATTTGTATTGAGTCTCAACCATCCTCAAAAAATCTGGAAACACCTTTAGAACCTCATCCTTTGTTCTCAACAAATAGATCCACGTGACTCTAGTGTGATCATCAACAATAGTAAAAAAATACTTGTATCCTTCAATAGTAGACACAGAGAATGGTCCTGATATGCTCAAATTAATACCCTAAAAAGTACTAAAGCAGTGTTGCAGTATAGTTAGGGGTCGAACACAAGAACTCCAGATATCACTCAATAGATTATAAAGATTAGAATTAAGCTAAACCAATAGTTTGTAAACTAAGCAATGCGTAAATTAAATGTGTTGTAAATCGATGGGAAGAAAGATAGGCTCATGGTATTTCTCAGGAATTCAATGAATGCAGATAAACTAACTAACATGATTCAGTTTTAGCACGGTTCTTGAACTCAAATCACTAAAGTATAGCTAACCAACTCTCGTTGCGAAAACTATCTAAGTCTAAATCCTAGAATTCCAAATCTCTTTGCGAATCCTAAAGTCTAAACCAGCTTTTAGTTCAAGTTTGATTTGTTCACAAAACAACTAAACCAAATCTCTTTGCGAATAGTTATTTTGCTCACTCTAGGTTCTGTCAGGTAACTAATCGCACTCTCGTGCCTAACCAATTATCCTAAGATCTAAGTTCTAGGTGATCAATCTAGAATTAGCTTTGAGAACAACCTAGGCGAAGAACTAATTTAGATGGTGAATCCTAATTATTCAATTAACCTAACATCCAGAGAAAACCCTTAAGAGAACCCTGAACCTAACAAGAGAACTACTCAGACATGATAATTAAGACAATAAACATGGCTGAAATAATACTCAAATAAATAATAAAAAGGAGAGTAACAAGAGGGTTCGAAATCTTCTCTCGGACGAACAGAGTCTCAGACTTGTCTCCCTCAGAAAGCTCTCTTTAGCGTAATCAAAAACGTCGTCCCCAAAAGTGGCTCAAAATCCTAATTAATAACCTAAAACACGTTTTGGGGTTTATTGCAAGTATTAAAGTCTTCTGGGTAATTTTGCAATTCTCCAACTCTTCATAAAAGTCGCGACTTCTGTCTTGCTGCAATGGGTATCGACCGATACTAGAGTAGTGTCGATCGATACTGAGACTCTAAATCGGGTACTCAGCTACACAAGCTTCTGTTTTGCTCCAAAATGCTCCAAAAAGCTTCAATATCTCCAATTATGCTCCGAACGTGCTAAAACCTGTAAAAGACTCTAAAAGACTCCAAAATAATAGAAAAACTCTATAAAACGGACTTATATCATGGCTTAAAAGGGGTAAAAACCATGATATATCATGTCCCCATATGTCTATATGAAGTAGATCAAAGGCATTAGATGACATGTTGTTCTTGGATATAAAAGACAAGTTCTTTTGTTTTGCAAGAGGACAAATTGCACAATGAAATGGTCCTTTATTTTTGTGTTTTATTCCAAGTACATATGTGAGAACATCAGTCTTTTGGATAGATGGATGACCTAATCTATCGTGCCACAACATAGACTCAACAACAATGTTGGAAACAAAGCTCGATTGAGCAACAATAGAAGAGCCAGTGAATGACGGTGTATCCAGCACATAGAGGTTGGAGATTTCTTCACCCTGTCCAATCATCAAACCCTGATAGGATCCTCTATCAAACAAGTATTCCGATCAAAGATAACTTTATATCCCAAGTCTTTGGTTAACTGACTGATACTGAGCAGATTCAATCTAAAATCTGAGATGAACATACATTGTTCAAAACAAGATCATCATTCAACTTGATCGTTCCAATGCCAGCTATATTCACTCCCAATCCTGTCGGTAAGGTTACTGATCTATTCACAGAATCAGAGAATTGCACAAACAAACTTCTATCATGACAAACATGATGAGTAGCACCGCTATCTACTATCCAAGATTTTGAAGATAATGCATTACCAGTGGCTCTCAGAATTCCAACAAAGCATAATGTGGAGTTAGGGAATGCCATACCCGGTAAGGCTGTGATGGTGGCACCGGATGATGAAGCTACAAACGGCATTGAAGAGGCTGTAACATCAGAAGGTTGGAGTTGTGGATTAAAGTAAGCAATGACTTCTTGAATCTGATCCTTAGACAAGTTGTTAATCATCTGAGTAGGAGTAATTTGAACTGAATCAGTAAGGGTGAGCTGAGTAACCATAGGCTTAGAGACATTCTGTTTATCAGATTGTTCCTTCGACTTGTGTTTAAATCCAGGAGGGTAGCCATGTATCTTGTAACATTTCTCCACTGTATGACCATTGTAACCACAATGAGAACATATTGGCATGTTCTGTTTATGAGGATTGTAGTGAGATTGAGCAGCATTAATAGATGCTTGAAGAGGATCAAATACCGCAACATTGAAAGCAGCTGCATTCTGAACAGGGGTTATGTTGTGCTGACTATGATCTTGATCCAACATGTTGTAGATTTCAGAGAGTTCTGGAATATGCTTCTTCATAATGATTTGGCTTCTAATGACGGCATATGATTCATTCAAGCCAGCCAAAAACTTTATGACTTTCGCATGTTGTGTCTTTGTATCAGTAGCTTTGCAACAAGCACAATGATGACAAGTTTCGACACAGTTTGCATCATCCAATCCATCCCAAAGAGTCTTCAATGTCGTGAAATATGTTGCCAAATCCATCGATTCTTGTTGTCAAGACCAAACTTGTTGAGATAACTGATACGATCTTGGCAAATTTGTGATATGGAACCTTTCCATGAGATCTTTCCATATCTCTGATGCATCGTTAAATCTGAGAATACTCTTGTAAATCTGCTTTGAAACCGAGTTTAACAGCCAAGATTTCACCATTGAGTTACATCTAGACCAAATCCTAAAATTCCGATGCGATTCACTAGGACGAGCAAAAGATCCATCGACAAACGCTATTTTGTTCTTAGCATCTAAGGCGATAGTCATTGCGATACTCCAATTATCGTAATTCGTTCCATCTAGAACTTCGGAGATGAGAAAAATACCAGGATTATCGCCGTTCGTCAGGTAGAATGGGGAATGGATGCTATCTGGCGATTCGGTCGGCGAAATCGAAGAGATCGGAGCTGGAATTGGGAAATTTGGTGGCGAGGCTTCAGGAATAGAAACTCTTTTTGCCGATGATGTTGTTCTAGCAGTGCGACGCGTTGATTTGCGAGCGATCACCATTAGAGCTGATTTTGAGTTGAATCAAAGAAAATGTTTCACGAAATCAACGATTCTCGGCGGAATGACCGTAGAATCAACCGCAAAAGCAAAAAGAGATTGTTCGGGAAAGTCACCGAAGAATCGAGGTCAAGGAAAGACGGAAAAACAAAAGATCGATTGAAGTTTTCTCCTCAATAGCTCTGATACCATGTTAGTGAGCAATAAGTTTGAGAGAAATCGAGAGGAAGGAGATGATTGAAGAAGAAAGATTCCTATTATTGATTGTAAAAATTGTTACACAATTGTTCTTATACGAGAGAACAATCCGGTTTACTCCAGTTTACATTTGTAATATATCTATACTCTAATAATAGTATAATGTATATGGGCGTTTCTGTATAATAAAATACATTGCATAATAAGAAACATGTTAATTATTAGTCAAAACTCAAGACTTATAATATTCTTCGGTTGAGAAAAAATCAAATTTGTTTTATCTTTTAACTCTTCTTGGAACAACTTGCTATCTCAGTTTCTTGTATCAAGGACAAAACAAAAGTCGTGGAACAAGGAAAATTAAAAGGTAAGTGAAACAAATGAATTGAAGTTCTGTAAATTATAATATTGACCTAATTATAAAGTGAGGTGGCTTGATTAGCTTCATCATTCAAATGGGTTGTTGATATACATGTTTAACCACTTGTCGTTTAAGGCTTTAAGCTTTAAAAATCAAGCTGCAATATTTGCGAGAATTAAGACAGAGTTAGGTCTGCTTACCGATTTTACATGAACTACGCGTGAGATTTTATACTAAACAATTCACACACTTTATGCGTGCATGTTGATTTTTGGTGAGAAAATGTTAGAAGAAAAGCAAGATTACTATTTTATTTAACCATTTTCTGATTAACAATTCTCGTTATTAATATAAGATCCCAATATAGAGTTGTGCTTTTATATATATATATATATATATTATTTGGAAATATTTTGTTGACGACGTGTGGTATGCAAAGAATGGCATGGTGCCGATAATATCATGACTTGTCTATACAAAATTAAATAAAAATACATGTATTTTGATCAGACATTACTGTCAGCTGGATGAGGAACTCGAAAGAAAAGAATTATTGGCGTTACCAATAAAATATTGATAAAGATATCTTTAATTTTTTTATTCTTTCAAAAAAAAAAATTAATTATAACTTCAGTGAAATTTACTTATATAAATAATACGAATGTAATATTCAATTGTTTGGTTCTTATCATAATGGTCCCAAGATTTGGGGCACCAGATGGCTGTATCTCGAGGCATCGATGCCATTACGGTAAAAGCAAAGGGTAAAGTAGCTAATAAAGGTACACAACATCAATTTAACATATTCAGATATTGTATTGTTTTAACGTAAAAATTAACATATTCTAATTTATAGTAACATTTATGAAGAATCAACCCTTGTTTTTTTTTTTGACCAATAGAATCAACCCTTGTTACAAATATTGTTCTCTTGATTTTTTTAGCCAAAAAAAAAAACCCTTGTTACAAAAGAAAAAAAAACATTTATGAAAAACATATCCTCAATAAGTGTTTAGTATATCCATTAACAAAAAAAGTGTTTAGGTATTTGAGATTTAAAAGACAGCTACTAAATGTTTTTGAATATTTTTCGCATTTAATTATAGTTATTATGCAAATATCAACACTTCGATGATAAATTATTAGTTTGATTAAAGAATGGCAGAGGAATGATAGATAAGTTATCTTTCTGAACATAAAAGAATTGGACCGGAATCCCAATCTATCGCTTTCCTTCTTCTCATCCATTTGGGTCCTCATTTGACTATTCAAATCCAAATTATTTTAATGAGAGAACATAACCAGTATTCTTTATGATCAGATAAATTGTGTCAGTATCTGATATTGATTACATATTTCGGAGTATATATCTACTCCCCATTTCGTTTCACAAAAATATTGTTTTGAAATTAATTTTCTTTTTCGTAAAAAGTGTTTTTGGGGTTTTTTCATTTTTGAAGAAATAATCCACCTACACAAGAAACAACGCGTTGAGTCATGGAAAACACGATTGGAAAGGTATTTTTCGAAGACGCTCAAATCAATAAACAAGAGAGATAAGACCACGGTTTGGGCGTCAGATCCGAAGAGAATCGAAAAACGGGTTAGAACGGCTAAGTGACTTAGGGTCCGAAGAAAGGGATGGATCCGCTAAGTATATGGGGTTTGTGAATCTATTTATGGTGAAGAAAGTGAAAAAAGTGAGAACTTTAGGGTGATTCTGGCCAAAGAATAGCTGTAAACATAGTATCAGAACTGATTCATGGAATATCGGAAAGGGTTTTCAATGCTTAGAGAAAAAGAGAGAAGAAAGGAAGCTAAGTCAAATGACTAAGTGTGAGTGTGGGAGTGAATGAATGTCTATTCCCTGCTCTCGGGGAGCACATGTGACATTTATAGAGTATACATACCCCGTATCGTATACCGGGTCATATTTCCGTAGTTCGGATCGAGCGAGTGGATCCTCTGAACTGGCTTCTTGTACGTCATATTAAAGTGCTTTTCATGCATCTATACTTGTCTATTAGCGGCTCTAACTTGCGTCGAGTTGTCCTTGTTCTGTGCCTCGCAAGTTTGGCGCCGCGTGGTCTGTTCGTCCCGTTCTGCACGTCTCTCGAGGTTTCGTGTCACGTCGCTTTCGTCCGTCTCTGACTCTGAAACCGCGTAGAGTGAATCTTCAGCTAAGTATTTGAGCGAGAATATTTCGAATTGCAAAGTATTGTCTATGGAGAGAAAATAGCGAAAGACTAAGAACTATGACCTTAATGATATAAAATTGCGATGATTAGATGATTAGTTTATCAATTCTGTAATGATATAGAATTGCGATTAAGTAAAGGGAAGTAAACACGTATGTTTGCTTCTTCACTTGAACACATTGAAAAAGGTTTTTTTATCATTTAAGCTGACTTAAAAAAAAAATTTCAGTCCACAATATATTCTGCATAATTTTTTTTTTCACCATTACGATGTTTTAGTTTGTTTTTTTGTTTGTTTTTACTTTACTTTGTTCACTACTATATTATAATAGTAGACCTCTATCCTATGTAATTTTGCAATAAATAGGCCCATTTATTTGTGAATTATCAAGGTTAAATATTGCTAAATAACAAATATTACAACCCATCATTAGCTGTCTTGTTACAGAGCTAGGTGATGTAGTTGTTATGCTATATATTGAAGAAAATTACTATTCAAATTAGTTATACTACATACTTTTTGTTTGCCACATATGCTGCTACATCATTATTTCCGTAGAAATGGTGAAACAAGAGTTGTAAAACAGGATCTTAAAAAGACAATCCAACTGTAACTTTTTTTTTTAATTTATTCAAAACATGTCTACTTTTTATATTTTAAAATATAATATTCACAAATAAATTATTAATAATCTAATCAAAATTATATTATTGAATCTATTTTTTTTCTTGCATATCTTAAGATAATGATGTGCTTTTGTTAAAATAGTTTGATAAATTAATCAATAATAAACAAATATTAAAATTAACCAGTGTAAATAAACATAACAATTTGCTTTCTGAAAGTTCTGTATACTGATTTTGTAACTTTAATTTGAAATTAATGAAATTGTTTGTTGGGAAAAAATATAATATTTTTTTTTCTATCGAGCATTCAATAAACTAAAATCTAGAATACGATTTTGGACATTATTATTATTTAGAGAAATACAAAAGAAAATGTCAACATAAAATACTTTTTAATTCAAAAAGGGAGATAAAAAATAAACATATACTCCAAAAAAAGAGAAAGAACAAAGCATTAAATGAAAACCTGCAAAGTTTCTTCTTTGCACCAAAAACACACCACTCTCTTCCCCTCTTTCCTCACTCGATTGCTTCTCTTTCTTCACTTCCCAACTTCTCTCTCTCTCTCCACATTATTATTATATTCTCTCTGTTTCTCCAAATCTCTCTCCAGAAACTAAACTGAAAATAGCAGTTTGCTTACGGCCATGAACCAATCACCCACTCTAATCGAACAGGGAATCTCTCACCAGGTCAGTTTTTTTTGTTTTTTTTGGTTTCTCAATTTCCTCTGCTTTTATGCTCTGTTTCTGTTCTGTTTTGATTCCTCTGTTCATTAAGACAATCTGTTCTGTCTATCGTAATGGGATTTTTTTTTTAAACCATTTTTTCTTCTGGGTTTTTGATTTTGGAGACAATGCGAATTTCAGTAAGAGTTTATGCGGTCGAGATTGGGTTTCGTATCTGGAAGACGAACAAGTGAAAGCAAAGGGTTTTAAATGTTTTCTTCATTTTTTGCTCTGTTTTTTCTTCATTTTTATAAGTTTTGGATTGTTTCCCAAGTAGGATTGGTAGGTCCTCCTGCTTAACCATATCGATTTTGGTATTTACCAAAAAAAAAAAAAAAAAAGACGTGAACGCTTATTCATATTTGGTGAAATTAGATAAATTGTTAACTTGTGAAATTGATTTACTTGTTAAACTGAAACTTCTAATTATGAATGTAAATGTAATTGGGCAGGAGAAATTATTTTTAGATATAAAGTCAGTACTTTATTAGGGAAGATATGAGTTGGATGAGAAAACTCCAAACTTTTGTAGTTTACAACTAATGGAACAGAACTCTTAATCTGAATATAAAAGGTTCCAAGTATATAAAATTTAGGTTATACTTGATGGGATGTTGGGATGAAGACTCATTCTTGATTAGGATATAATATGCTTTGTTATTGCTTTCTGAGAAATGAATGTTAACTCTATACATAATCTTGTGATTAAAATTCATAACCTTTGTTCAATGTTTCAGCACTTGAAGGCTGTTTCTTGTGCCAATGTTCTCACTTTGGCTTACCAAAGCCTTGGAGTGATCTATGGCGATCTTAGCACATCGCCTCTCTATGTTTACAAGACCACTTTCTCTGGGAAACTAAGTCTCCATGAAAACGATGAAGAGATCTTTGGAGTGTTCTCTTTCATCTTCTGGACATTCACACTCATTGCTCTCTTCAAATACGTTTTCATTGTTCTATCAGCAGATGACAATGGAGAAGGTAAAAGGTTTAAGCCTTTTTCTTAGATGGGTTTGTAACAGTTAAAAGATGTGAAATATCTACTTATGTTTTTGATATTGATCGATCGCGTGCTTTGATTGTTTTGAAGGTGGAACATTTGCGTTGTACTCGCTTCTCTGCAGGTATGCCAAGCTAAGCATTTTACCAAATCATCAAGAAATGGATGAGAAACTATCAACATATGCCATGGGAAGCCCGGGAGAGACTCGGCAGAGCGCGGCGGTTAAATCATTCTTTGAGAAACACCCAAAATCTCAGAAGTGTTTGTTGATCTTTGTGCTTTTAGGGACATGTATGGCCATTGGTGATGCTGTCCTCACTCCAACAATCTCAGGTGAATTTTCCAGATAACTTCTCTGTGATGAAAATGTACTTTTAGATTAGTATCGCTTCCAAACACTTCGTTTCTTGCAGTTCTTTCAGCTGTTTCCGGAGTCAAGCTCAAGATTCCCGAACTTCACGAGAGTATGTCTGAATGCTTACTTACTTTGGCAATATATATATTCCAAAAGCTAATTAACGTCTAATGTCTAGTTTTGTATCTCTTTGCTTCAATGGTAGATTACGTTGTGATCATCTCCTGTATCATCTTGGTTGCGATATTCTCAGTCCAGCGTTATGGTACGCATAGAGTCGCCTTCATTTTCGCTCCAATCTCCACTGCTTGGCTTCTCTCAATCAGCAGCATTGGAGTTTACAACACTATAAAATGGAACCCGCGTATAGTCTCTGCGCTTTCACCGGTTTACATGTATAAGTTCCTCAGAAGCACCGGCGTAGAAGGCTGGGTTTCACTTGGAGGAGTTGTTCTTTCAATTACTGGTAAGAGTTCAGTAAGTGAAACTAAGAATATTTCTTCTTAAAGCTCAAACTCATTTAATCATATAATAACATCATCAAAGATTATGTTCGTCATTCTTTTATTGTGTTCTTTCTCCTCCTCAGGTGTTGAGACTATGTTTGCTGACTTAGGTCACTTCTCTTCTCTGTCCATAAAGGTAAGACCTATAAGTTTATAAGATATGATTCAAATGAAAACATATCCTCTTTTACTAACAAGAATGCTGTGTAAATCAAAATCAGGTGGCTTTCTCGTTCTTTGTATACCCGTGTTTGATTCTTGCTTACATGGGTGAGGCTGCGTTTCTCTCTAAAAACCATGAAGACATCCAGAGAAGCTTCTACAAGGCGATACCCGGTAAAAACAACAAACAAACTTCTTAAAACCGTAATTGTGTTTGATCACAATCATCATTCGCTTAAAACTTTTTCGATATTTTCAGTGTGATGAACTCGATAAGATTGTTTTGCAGAGCCTGTGTTCTGGCCAGTGTTCATCGTGGCTACATTTGCAGCTGTGGTTGGAAGTCAAGCTGTCATATCCGCAACGTTTTCAATCATAAGTCAATGTTGTGCGCTCGATTGCTTTCCTCGGGTCAAGATCATTCACACTTCAAGCAAAATCCATGGACAAATCTATATCCCTGAAGTTAACTGGATGTTAATGTGCCTTTGCTTGGCGGTTACAATCGGGTTAAGAGACACTAACATGATTGGCCACGCCTACGGTAAAGACCATGATCATTAAGACATTAACATAAAACTTCAAAAGTTTACAAAAAGTTTTACGTTTAATCTCTTTTGTTTCTGCAGGACTTGCTGTGACCTCTGTGATGCTTGTGACTACATGTTTAATGACCTTAGTGATGACAATTGTATGGAAGCAGAGGATCGTTACAGTTCTCGCTTTCTTGTTCTGTTTCGGTTCCATCGAGCTTCTCTATTTCTCGGCATGTGTCTACAAAATACCCGAAGGAGGCTGGATCCCAATTCTCCTCTCCTTAACATTCATGGCGGTTATGTACATCTGGAACTACGGAACTACAAAGAAACATGAATTCGATGTCGAGAACAAGGTCTCGATGGACCGGATAATTGCCCTGGGACCGAGTATCGGAATGGTGAGAGTTCCGGGGATCGGGCTGGTCTACACGAATCTCGTGACAGGAGTTCCGGCTGTTTTCGGACATTTCGTGACGAACTTACCGGCCTTTCACCGGATTCTGGTGTTTGTATGCGTGAAATCGGTTCAGGTTCCGTACATTGGAGAAGAAGAGAGGTTTGTGATAAGCAGAGTGGGGCCAAAAGAGTATGGAATGTTTAGAAGTGTGGTTAGGTATGGATACAGAGATGTTCCAAGAGAAATGTATGATTTCGAAAGCCGGTTAGTGTCTGCTATTGTCGAATTCGTTGAAACCGAACCAGGACTCGAAGGAGAAGGGCCGAATGTGAGGATAAAGAAGGAGGAATGTAGGGAGATAATGGAAGCAAAAGAAGCAGGAGTAGCGTATATATTGGGACATTCGTATGCAAAGGCGAAGCAATCTTCTTCGGTGTTGAAGAAATTAGCGGTGAATGTTGTGTTTGCGTTTATGAGCACAAATTGCAGAGGAACAGATACTGTGCTTAATGTTCCTCATGCTTCTCTTCTTGAAGTTGGAATGGTTTATTACGTCTAAAGATTGTTAGATTTAACAGAAAGAAGATCAATACAGTACAGGGTAGAGAGAGAGATATATCTAATTTTCGTTTTTATTTGTTTTTAACAGAGAAGTTTAATGTGTAAATATACTTGCAGTTAATGATCAAGCCCAAGAAATGATAGTTCTGTAATTTTTTTTAGTTACTAGTGATATTTAAAAAGAAAGATGTGGAATAGATTATATATAAAGTAAACCAAATTCAAATATGTTCAAAAACAGAGTTATATATTTCCTATGGCCAAATTGGTATATAACACCTCCATTTTTGTCTCTAAGCCCAGAGAGCAAGAAGTGACATAGAGGCAGAACCCAAAACCAAAGCCACAAAACACAGCTTCTTAAGCCTCGAACCCGATTCACCAGCCGTCGTCAACATCTTGTTATGGAAGAAATCCAATGCGATTAGGTCAACCAAGGCCATGTATATTAGAATCCCTGAAGATAGTGATCCCAATAAACCTTCCATTATCAATGCATTCGGGTTCTGGTCATCGTAACCCGTCGCTGCGAAAATCATCATCCCTAGTACTATCCCGAGAGGCGTCGTTACCGCGAACATCAAGCACATATACACCAATGTCCCTGCCTTAAACCCCGCCTGAATAAAAATATAAAAACCAACCATACTCAATCCTAAGTTATCCTTCAAATTATATGCTATAGAAAAACAATCTTGTTTTAAGTTTTGGTTATTGATATAGAGATACCGAATGACACTTGGTTTGGTCTGATATAGTTTTGCGTTTTTTTTTTTTTGAATGACTAGGAGGTTCTGGGCAGGCTCGTACATCCCGGATCCGGGACCAAAGCATGTTATATAGTTTCGTGTTTTGGTTCATATATCATATAAATATCATTAGAATATCGCGTAATCTAATATAGTTTAAATTCTTAGAATCACATTATCGTTGCAGTCATTACAATGTTTAAAACACATTTAATATCATCAGAATATCGCGTAATCGAGTTTTTTTATTTTTTTGTACAGTTTCGGTTTGGATCAGTTATACCGAAATCAATCAACTTCTCTGTTTTTTTTTTTGACATCTTCACTAGTTAGAATGTTGACATAATATGATATGCAAAAATGTCAACATCTATCTAACTATATAGTTCTTCAACAACTCTAATTAGAGTTATCTGTTTTCTCGGTATATTTAATGTTCGTTTAAATAGTTTTAACTTTAGAAGTAATTCGCATTAATTAGAGCTAATTCAAAAAAAAACTGAAGAAAGGAACTGACCTGAGCGATGCAACCACCAAGTCCCAAGCCTTCGAAAATCTGATGAAACGAAAGAGCAGCGATCAAAGGTCTAATGGTGCACTGATTCTGTGACATTCCCATGGTTACACCAATTATCACTGAGTGAAATATAATCCCAATCTCAAGAACTTGAGACACTAATCTTTGTTTCATCCTCACTATCTCCTCCTCACTATTTTCTTGTATTTCCAAATCAGCCCCAAACTTCCCTTCCTTCATCTCTAAACCCCCAACCGCCGCAGCCACCGGTGTATACTCCATTCCCCCTCCACCACCACCGCCGTGTCCCATATGTTCGCTCGCCGTTAAATCAACCAACAAAGCCGTTATAGCTCCGATCATCGTCACCAAACCTGCGAAAGGAAAATCTCTCCAGGGATGTCGAGATGACACCTGGCAATCGGCGAGCGACTGGAACGCTTCCGGCAAGACGTGGACGAGCGACGTAGAGAGAATCACGCCGGCGGCGAAACATTTTATGACGAGGATCGCTTTATCGTAGAGAGGCTTCCCGTGGAAGTAACGAGCGAGGAGAACAGGAGCAGAAATCCCGAAAACGCTTGTGAGGAAGATGACGAAGACGGAGGTGAGCTTTAGATGAGCCGCTGCTTCTCCGTCTCTACATGCCGCAGCTCTAATCGCCGCCTCTGTTCCGGTGACGCAAGAGGCCATTGATTGATTGTGGAAGAAGTTGAAACCAACGAAGACGGCGAAGGAAGAAGACGAAGAGGGAGAGAGAGATTAGAATTGGCTAGTGCGCGGACCACTATAGTAATGGAAGTTAATTCAATAAGAACTATAAAGTCCTTTTGTAGGACCCACTTACCACGTCAAAACGGTTATTAAAGAAAGTGCGTTGTTGAGTAAGACTTCCAATTTCCAAATTGCAAAAACCCTTTTTTTCGTCCAAATTGCAAAAAACTTAAAAAAGGAGAAAAATTATCTTTCCTTTCTTTTTGTTTTGTTTTTATTGTACTGTATTTGCCTCTTTTTTTTTGTTTTTTCCATCTTTTGCTTTCTTAAGAGGAAGAAGACGACGACATTTGACAACTGAGATTACTTCTCCTCTGTTCTAACTTCCAAGTACATATCATGGGCCCTTTAAAGGCCCATTGTGGCTGAAGCCCAAATCTTTTGTGCTTTGAGAAGTTCGACTACGACTTGTTCTTTTTTCCTTTCTGGGTGTTGACCAATGACCGTTGACCATCGTCCTATGGACCTTTCCCAACCAATTACTTTTAATTTTCAACATATAAAGCCCAACAGTATTACTATACCAAGACCATTAGACCTTTGGTCGTAATGGTACAGACCATTATGGTTTTATACAGTTCCGTTTCTCATTCGATTCCTTAGAAAACATTAATTTAAAAGGATGAGATTTTCACCGGTCCTCTTCAGTTCAATTTTGGTTACAGCTTGTTTAGATATGGAAAAAAGGGGAAAACAAAATCAAATTAGAATATTTTCTCTTTGATTCGGTTTTTGGATTGAGTTCTTTCTTTGTACGGTTCCGATTGGTACCGTTTAAACCATAATGATCATCTCTAGTTAGCAGTGTTCAAAAAGGCGTTAAAAATTAAGCGGGTTGCCAACTAGCACCTAAAACACTTAATCAAGCCTAAGCAATTTTTGACTGATTTAGGTGTTTAAGAAATAATTAAGTAATATATATATATATATATGTGTGTGTGTAAAAAAAACCAATTTGGTTAAAAAATAAAAGTTTGCTTTTTTTTGCTATATAATATCATAAAAAAGTAAACTTCAAATTTTAGGTTTTCATCATCTTGCTATGAGATACTTATAGAAACACAAGTTTTAAAAACTACTCCCTTCGTTTCAAAATTAGTTGTCGTTTTAGAGTTTAAATTTTGTTTCATATTAGTTGCCGTTTTATAATTTCAATGCAAATGTTTGATAATATTTCTATTTTTATTCATACTCCTTTAGTTTATTAATTAGTGTGATCATATTATATAATACATTAACGAGGGGTAAAACAGAAAATTGAATTGTTTTCTTAATCTACGTAAAATAACCTAGTACGACAACTAATATGTAATGGAAGAAGTATAATTTTTAATTTAAATAAAAATATGTATTAAATGTACAGAACGCTTAAGCCGCGTTAGAGCATTTAGGCGCCGTTTAGATAACTCAACTCCGCCTAGACCGCCAAATTTTCATTTCCGCCTAAACTCACCACCTAACATGTAATCGCCATGATGAAAGTTTACATAGCCCTTAGACGTCATCTAGACCGCTAATTAGAATGTTGACATTCTATGATATGCAAAAGTGTCACTATTATTCAAGGTTTTTTTTTAATTTAACTTTATTATTTAAAAGTCATAACCAAGACAAAGTATCTTTAATGTTCCCTAACATTTTCAACTATAAAATTGATTTGCATTAATTATCTAAGAGATTGGTTCGGAACTTTTAATTTGTACTATTATTGATTATGTGTCATGTACTGATATACTATAATTTTAAATGTTGAAGTTTGCAAGTAGACGACAAAAGAAAAATTTGAAGAAAGAAACTAACATGAACGATGCAGCCACTAAGGCCCAATCCCTCGAAAATCTGGTGAAACAAAAGAGCAACGATCAAAAGTCTAATAAAACCAAGTGGTGGTGGTGGGATGGTTCCCACTTGGTGGAAGAGTCGTCATGTTGGTGTAGGTCAGTGATCGACTCTTCCCAAACGCAGAATTATCAAATCTTCCATTTGACCCACCAAAATGGTGCCATGTCTAGAAAAAAACCCGAAAGTGGACTACTCGGCGGTATCATTCTCCATGGGGATTAGTCTGAGCCCTTCCATATGCCTGAAATTATCCTATGTTAAAAAAAAAAATGTCTAATAATATACTGACCGAGGTAAATCTTGGACCGAAATCCGGATTTAATCTCCGATTTCTGTTGAAAACCGAATATTATTACCATTTAATGTAAACCATCTACAGACTACAATAGCTAAGAGGGAGTCACAATGGTGAAACTTGATTCGTAATCTTAACCCACACATCGAGTATTCCACTCACTCGAATACACCACTAGGCCACATGCTCTTGGTTGGTTGGTATATTTGTCTGATATATTCACACAGATCATTAGACCATTACGTATTTACAATGTAAAAACAAGATTTTGTGACTAATTTTTTGATATAAGATTGACATTGTAAAAACTAAAAACGTGCTCAAACTAATAGTATATCTAATATGTCAAAATATTGTGTAGCATATATGAATTTTGGTATTTCTGCAGTCCATTCTCGTATACCTATATGTACAATGTTATGCACGTAAAGAACACACTTATTATTATTATTATTTTTTTTTAATGAGTAAAAAGTTCTAAGCCGAAGTTCTTAGATTCTGCAGATTCGAGATCAAAATATTATTATATGTCCCGTCCCAAATGGCACACGATCTTGTGACCTCTAGATTTTGTCCGTAATATTTTTTCAATCGAGCTAATTAACGACACTTCACTACAAGAAAACACCCTAAAACCGACGGCCAGATCCGTCGGTATCCCGTTGGAAACAGCCTTTACAGACGGATTTCAGCCGTCGGATCTATCTCCTCGGAAATCAAAATCCGTCAGAAATCCCTCGGAAATTTCTGACGGATTTCTGACGGATTAAATATCCGACGGATTTCCGAGGACTTAATTACCCGACGGATTTCCGAGGACTTAATTACCTGACGGATTTGTCCTCGGAAATTTCCCGAGGGTACTAGATCCTCGGAAATCCCTCGGATATTTAATCCGTCGGAAATTTCCAACGGATTAAATAAATTTGATTTTTTTTAAAAAATAATAAGAATTCTATTTATTTATTAAAAACGAAATTGTAAAATTAATTAATATTTAAAAATCTTATAAAATTATAAAAGATTATTAAAAGTTTTAGAAATTTTTAGAAAATTACAAAAAAAAAACTAAATCAAAATAAATATGGCGGGAAATCCGGGAACTTCGATTTGAAGTAATTCGCCATTTTGTTGCTCATTGTTTGTTGAGTCGAGAGCTTGTCCTCCAAAGCCTCGCTCTTCGTTTTCTGAGTCGAGAGCTCGTCTTCCAACGCCGTTACCTTCTCCTTGAGCTCTTCGTTTTGCCGGAGAATCTCTGGATCCATCGAAAAACTACCCGAAGAAGTTGAAGGTTGGGACGCAATGTTACCCAACCCTGGCCGACGACCTTTTTTAACAGGTACTTCCTACGAAAACAATATCAAACATTAGATCTTATTAACCAAAAAATATCTAATTGAAATGATACTCTATAATTATTACTTACCCCGAGCACTATGTCATTGATCTCGACCTGACTGAGCTGGTTGGAAGCGGTGGTGCCGTCCTGCGATCTCTGGCTAAGATCTCGTCCTGCACCTTCGTCACCTTCTCGACGAGCTCCCTGACGGCAGACTCTTGAATTTGGCCGGTCTTCTTGTTGGTGTGCGTCCTCACCATCACTTTTAGGTGATCCGGAACTTCGCCGTCTTTCTCCGTCTAGAAAACAAGTAAACCGTTAGTTACTAATAAATATAATAAAAACGATATTTAAAAATAACTAAAAATACTAAAAATACTTACCATTTCGATTTTGGATTTTTTGAAGCTCTTCGCCCCGTTGTTGTGGATAGCGGGTCCCTTCCCTTCTGGGGGACTATTCCGGTTCTTGGAGTTAGTCTGTGATAGAGCTACGGTCTTCGGGTCTTGCCAATACGAAATGTAGTCCTTAAACACCTCCTCGTTCAAGCCTTTTGGCTTCTCTCCACGCATTCTCCAAACCTTCTTCCACTCGTTCATGTTGCGCGAGAATTGCATTTTAGCCTCCTTGAAAAATTATTTCTCCACCATTTTCGTGATGGTCCACTTCCAATTAAATTATTGCTACAAAAAAAAATAGAATTAAAGAAGTTAAAAAAAATCTCAAAATATTTAACAAAAAATAAATAAATGGTAACTTACCGCAAACGTCCGAAACCACATGTTTTGTTCGTTTGACGGAATATCCAAAAATTTTCGATACGGTTTGTCGAGGATGGAGTGCAACATCTTCAGAATCAACTTGCTAATGCCATTCTCTGATATTACAAACCTATAAAAAAAAACAAATTAAAAATCGGGAATTAAACAAAAAAAAATTATTAATTAAGAAAAAAAAAATCACCAAGTATATCTCGGAATGCAGAGGTCCGGATCGAGAACTGTGAGTAATTCTCGTCTCGGCTGTTGGACGAGCTCCTCAATGGTCATGATCGCCGGAGGAGCTACACTCTCATTGTCGGGAATAGACGGCGCATGAGGCGCATGAGGCGTAGAAGGTGGAAGAGTACTCGAGCCCGGAGCTGCGGAAGTACTCCTCCGCCTCGAACCGCCAGAACGATCTCGATCGAATTGACCGTAAGACCTACAAAAATAAAAACAGAAAAACTAAATCATCAAAATAAAACATATAAATAATCATAAAAAATATATTTATAAAAAACCTATATTTGTTTTAAGAAAATACATTTATAAAAATCGTTTTTAGAAATACATTTATTAAAAACGTAGTTAATTCAAAAATATATAAAAAAACGGTTTAAAAAATACAATTTTTAAAAATGTGTTAAAAAAATATATTTACGAAAAACGTTTTAAAAAAATGTATTTATAATAAACGTTTTTACAAAATTGATTTATAAAAAACGTTTTTTATAAAATTATTAATTAAAAACGTTTTTTATATATTTATTTATTAAAATTTACAAAAACGTTTTATATATTTATTTATTAAAAACATTTTACAAAAATGTTTTTATATATTGTGTAAAACGTTTTTATTAAATTGTGTTTATAAATAAATTTTACAAAAACTTTTTTCACAAATTTAATTTACAAAAACATTTTTTATAAATAATTAACCTAATCTAATTCCACAATAACGTAATCTAACAATCTAACAATTAATATCTAACAACCTAATCTAGCAATCTAACAAATTTTTCTAATTATATATAACCACCTAATTAAATTAAACTATCTAACCTAACAAAAAAAAAAAACTTACATTTGTGGAAGGGCGGCGGCGCCAGCATGGAGGGGCGGCGGAGTGGAGAGGCGGCGGCGGAGTGGGAGAAGGAGAGGAGAGGAAAAGAGGAGAGGAAGAGAGGAGAGGAGAGGAAGAGAGGAGAGGAGAGAAGAAGATTTTCGCGGAGAGGAAGAAGGAGAGGAGAGGAGAAGAAGAGAAAAGAAAGAAAGAGAAGAAGACGGATCGATTAATATGATTAACGATTTTCGACGGCCCCATTCTCTCAGGAATCCGTCGGAAATTAAATTTAATTAACCGCTTCGATTTTCAACAATTTTTGCTTGGAGGTTTAATTTCGCGGGTAAAATTTCAGTATCCGTCGGCCCTTGATATTTTGAAGTTTTATACTTGGCATTTTTCGGCTGTGAAACAATAAAATATCTATGTCCGTTGGAAATCCCTCAGAAATTTCCGAGGGATTTCCGACGGGTTTAGGGTTTAGATTTTGAAGATTTCATAAATTTTCGTGTTTTATAATCATTAGTGTTACATACTAATAAGAAAAACCTTTGAAAACCAAACAGAACAAGTCGTTTTCCATTTTCTAACAATCGATCGATGCACGAGATCAAGCTTTCATAAGAACACATATAACATATAAGGACACTTACGAGTTTGATTAGGGTTTCAATTAAAAAGTTAAAAATGTTTGATTTTTAAAAAGATTTCACAGAAAATAGGTTTAATTTGTTACTTATAGATCTATCAAGACCTAACATGTATAAAATCCGGCTAATTTGAGGGTTATTACCCTAAACCGTCGGAAATTTCCGAGGGATTTCCGATGGTTTAGGATTTTAGCCGAGGGAAATTCTAAACTCCCGGCTAAAACTTACACCGGGTAAGTTTCCCTCGGCTAAAATCCTAAACCGTCGGAAATCTCTCGGAAATTTCCGACGGTTTAGCATTTTAGCCGAGGGAAATTCTAAACTCCCGGCTAAAACTTATACCGGGTAAGTTTCCCTCGGCTAAAATCCTAAACCGTCAGAAATCCCTCGGAAATCTTTCGGCTAAAATCTTAAACCGTCGAAAACCGTCGGAAATCTCTCGGAATATTCCGACGGTATTCCGAGAGAAATTAATCCGTCGGAATATTCCGACCGATTTTCGATCATTTTTATTCCGTCGAAATAACCTTGGAAATCTCTCAGTATTCCGTCGGACATTTCCGACGGTGTTAAACCCGTCGGAAACGCCGTCGAAAATGCGCTTATTTTCTTGTAGTAGTGTTTGGTGAACGTACTTATTATTCATTCAAGCCCAAAACTAGTTGAAAATCAAAATCAAAATTAGAAAATGATCCAATAATTGGTTCGACTTACGCAGAAAGAAGGCGCATATAAAGTACACTCAGCTTCCTTGTTCGGCAAGAGGACATGAACACCTAACTGTGGACTGTTTTATCCTTCTAGGGTATTCAGATTATGACTATTGATTTGAGGCCTCCCACACAAACACAATTGAGCGATTCGGTGATTAATATTTCATATCCACGGAAAATTATTGATTTATGTCTATTGGTTGATCAACATTTCCTTAGATATATGTTCAAAAAAAAAAAAAAAAACATTTCCTTAGATATGTTATCAAAACAAAAACATTGCATCAGATGGCTAGCTAGTGAAGTTGACATGTTCCTAACATGTGAAGTAAATTATCAAATAAAGTGGACTATATAGCTATCAATAATTAATGTATAACATAAAAGCATTTCCGGATTTCTCCTACTTACCGGTACGGCGGAGTCACCCCAGAAAATGAAAAGATGAAAGAAAATAGTTTGATCTGAATCAGATCAAAAAAATCTACGACGCAAACATGTTCTATCTTCAGCTAACAAAACGAGCAAAAATATATTTGAGCATGATTTGAGTGTTTTAAAGAACAGATCAGTGATCTCTTAACATAGTACTTGTTTAGGTTACGAAAATATTTTCAAAACCCTATATAGTACAAAATAGTAGGGTATTTGTAGATTTATTTGATATGAGTTATTGTACTAGGTTACAAGACCATTATCGGACCTTCCAACTACATTAAGCTCGAGTGGGGGATAGTAATCGCTAACTAACTGGATCAGGCATCTACGATGACGTGGATAACCAACCAGGTTGCTCACATTCATATGTGTCATGACGTGGTACACTTACTCTAACTCAGTAGGTGATGCGCGAGATGTCCTATGAATCTCTACTACGAGGATAATTTGGTATGACCTTTTGAATTTGCTATTTCATGATGGCTTCCGCCTAGGAGATGTCCATTGATAGAACATGATTATATTTAGAAGGTATCATGATAAGAAGATTTCCGAAAAAAAAACTTATGTTTAACCATATTTCCACGTGTCATATGATAATTCGTCGATTCCTAAAAATGAAAACATTGTATTCAACAATATATTGCAATTAGAAGTTTCATATTTCTAATATTATCAAAGTATATGTCAAAATTAAACAATAATTGATATATGTTAATTTTTTTTGTGAGTGTTGTCAAATCTACAATTTCAAAAGGAAAAAAACTTACTGAGAGTCAATCTCATCCACGTTAGATTTAGGGATATCAGGATATGTAATTCAATTTCAATCTCATTGAATTCAGTCTAAGAATTCTGTTTCAACAACTTTTTTTCTTTGTTTCAGCTCCAATAAATTCATCATCTCATTATATTTGTCGTCATTCATGTGTTATTGGGTCGCTAGAAAATGAAATTTAAGCGATTAATTAATTAATGAATTCTATTCCGTGAATTTAATACACAATCCAAATATATAATAATTGAGTTATGTGTTAAGTTAAAAGTGATACCATTAATGAAGAGGGTACACTAAAAAAGTTACATTATCTATAAATATAATTTTTTTACGAGGAAAAAAATAATATTAAGTATCGGCTGTAATAAAATTGACAATGTGTGTATATATATGGTTTTCTCATCTCTGGTAAAGCTAAACTTGGCTGTATGAACATGTTTTAAACACCACTGCATATTGACGTCAAAAGAAAACAAAAGGAAAACAAAAAAACTTCAACAACAATTTCGTCCACTCAATTTAGTAAGACTAAATATATACACATAAATGTAAGTGTAAATGAATTTGTGCGAGCCATATGAATATCACATGGAGAAATTCGACTTATCAGGAAATGAGTTATATATCTATCTTTAAATTTTTTTTTTTGCCAAACATCTATCTGTAAATTAGAGGACGACCCATCAATAAAAATTTGGTTTTAATAAACCTATTTAAAAGGGAACATGAAGGACCACATAGTCGACACGACCAATCTCCTTCGTATTGATTTCATACAATATTGAGATATGTACATTACAAATTTACGATATCAATCTGATTCAAAACAAAGTTTATTTCATTAAATAAAATGCATATGGAAAATGACTACTCCTTAACTACTCTATAGCTCTCAAACTAGATAGTAAGAATGCCAAGGACAACAAATTGTGGCACCTACTTGAGGAAATCTTTTTTAGATTTAATTATATATGGAAAACGATGATTTACCTAAACTATCGTACATATTAGTTCTCGAAACAAGACAAAAAATGATAATTATATAACCATATGTAGGGTTCATTTCTCTCGCTATGTCATGCCAAACAAAAATGCAAACTCAAACCCTACAACATGTCTTGGATTCATATAGATTAATTATCTTAACGTTTTGTGAGTCGTCTATGGTTTGATTGTAGTTTGTTGATATGACCGTTGATTTTGTAGGATTCGACAGTTGGGCATTTGGCGGTTGACATTCAAGCTTTTAGCATTTGATTGAATGTCTTGAAAACAATTAGGTTTTGTTCATTAATATTACGGAACTAGATTCCTTCTATCTCCTGAAGACTATATTTGAAGACATTAGCGTATTGTTTATTCCACGTTCTTTAAATGTCTGTGCCGATTCTCTTGCAAAACAAATTCATGGACGAAGTATTCTATTTTTCTATGTAAATCATAGAGAGCCGGTAGGGGTTGTTTTACATAACCACCATTTTGCCGACCGAAACTTGATTTAAATAGATGAGTTGTACAAAAAAAAAAAAAAAAATTACGGGAACAACAGAACCAATAAAATCAAGTGAGAGAATTATCAAGCAAAAAAACAAAAAGAAAAACACAATTTCACTAAATAATCACGGTGTTGCATTATTTCTTTAATATCCTATCCACTATCCTTACGAAATAGCGAAATAATTTCGATAAATTATCAGTCAAACACGCAAATCAATTTCCTTAGCTAGCTTAGCTATACATCTCTTGGATCCACAAAGAGAGACCGCGATTTCGAACTCAATGACATTTTGGTAATTTCAGTCAAACTAGACATCTTCTCATCACACTTCAACGGTTTGATGCACCATGTATCATCGTCACACGAAAGCATTTTCCAATGCGGAACACATCTCCTCAGAGAATCATCATCGCCGTCGCGTTCTCCGTCGACCTCTACCACCACGACTTTACACGCGCCACCATCGTCTAACGCAGCCATGTTATGGACGTGCTCACACAAAGCCCTAACGAGTTTCCCACGTAACGGACCTTCCGCGTGAACACCGTAAAGGAAATAAAAACCAAACGGATTAAACAGATCAGGTAACGCCGTTAAGCCCAAGAACGGGAAGTATCTACCGAGAAATTTGCAAACTTTGGTGAGAAGCATATAGCTCAAAGGAGCTTTTTCGATCCTAAGTTTGAAGACTTTGCTACTGTCCCACACACTAAGCATTGCCCAACTTCTGGTGTTGTCGTTGTTGTTGTAATAAGCCACCCATGTCCCGATACTTAACTTGTTCCGCAAGATTTTGTCTATGTCCCCTGGGAAAAAATCTGTCGTTAATGCCACATGTCTCCGGTACCATGATGCAGCTTCTTTCACCTGTCACTTAAAGAATTGATATTAATGTTAATCTATTCCATGTGAGCCTACTTAAGTTAGTTAACTTTAAAAAAAAAAAAAAAAAGTTAGGTAACTTTATGCTATACAATTTGTGTTGTGGTTACTTTTAAGCTCACATTTAAGTGGTGAAACTAGATTTTTTTTTTTTTTTTGTAAATCAACTTGAAAAGTATAAATGTAAACGACCATAAACTGATCTCCTAGCTTTATCGTTATTTATTTATGTGTTTATATGTGATGGATTTATTTTAAACTTCATGACGACTATTCTTAGTTTTCGTATATATTCAACATTTCATATAGGAGCTCATCAAGATATAATATATCCAGTTGGTTTAAGCGGTTGAAAAGTTCTAAATTTTACGAGTACCGGCTTAAATATCTTATGGTATTGTTAGAAAAGAAAACTGAAATATTTCACAAAATGAACTTTTTCTAAACTAATGCAATGTGTAGTAAAATTACCTTTAGCTTCCTTATTCCGATATCGGAAGGCGGTTTCAAACCGCGACCGGGGTTGACCGGATTGGCCAGGATTGCCGGGTTTCTGAAGACGGCGTAGCCAAGTCTTCCGACGAAGAGACCAAGAGATGCCTCATTGTCCTTTTGGGTGGCCATGTAAGCATAGTCAGCATTGTGAGCCACGAACCATTCCTCAAGCTTTCTCACTAGAGTCGAACCAATGCCACGGCGTCGATAAGCTGGCACGACTCTGAGACCAAGAACGTAACCCACTTTCACTGACTTATCATGAAACTCCACTGGCTTTACTGAGCCTTGTATGGAACCCACCAGCTTGTTCCCAACTTCTGCCACCTATTAATTAACGTACATTAATTTAATAAACGTTATTCATATAAATCAAATACTTAACTAATTATTTTGGATCTGTAATAACATATATACATAAGGAAATTGGCACATCTAAAATTTATCAAACCCATGCGTGTTTCGGCTGATAGTATCATATTATTTCTGTAGCTAGAAACAACAATTATATATAATATTAATACATATATAATATATAAAGTTGTATATATAATCCATATTTCAGAGAAATGTCTTTTGAAATTTTTTGCACATATTAAATAAAATATATAGACATATTTAATTCGTTTAATTTTATATAAAACAAGGAATAACTAAGAGAAGAAGAAATTAAGAGAGAGAAATAGAGAGAAATAAACCAGCATAGTGAAGAGAGGAGTGTTTCGGATCCTGCATATGGGATCGCCTAAAGTGTCTGTGAATAGAAAAGTTTGGTCGTGACCAATCTCACAACTTTTCTGCACACACTCCATTTCGATTCTGTCCCTACGATCATCGTAGCATCTGACCACCACCTCTTCATCATCTTCTTCCTTCCATCGCCCCACCATTATCACACACTCTCTCTCTTCTCTATATATATAAAATATATAATCAGAAATGAAATGAAATGAAAAGAGGTATAAACAGTTCATACGAGGAGAAGACCCAGCCTATGTTATATTGCGGACTATTAATTATAGAGCTTGAAAACTTCACGTTTTATCTTCTTTTTTGGGGGGGGGGGGGGGGGNGGGGGGGCAACTTCACGTTTATCTAATTAATGATATGTATATGAAAAAGTTATCAGTTTTAGTCCAATCACATCCTTCGACATCTTTTTTTTTGGCTCTGACCTAGTGATGCTATTAATTGTTTAATTACCAGAAACTTCATAAATCTAAATTTTTTAATTTACTAAATTTAACTAATATTTGTAACAAGTTTTTAAATATAGTTGACCAACTATCTGTAATTGTTTTAAAATCTTGACTTGGAAGGAAAAGGAAATTATTTCTATACATACACACAATATGGAAGTTAATTAACTGTGCGCACGACTAAAATAATAGATAGCTCATTATTGCTTGTAAGTTGTTAAAAAAAAAAAATACAAAAATTGATAGTTTAATTGATTCTAGGAAAATAGTTTATGCTGCCAGCTCAATTTGGACAATACAAAAAGGTCTTAACGATCGAAAAAATCATCATATAATTTGAAAAACTTATTAATAATATGCTATCGTTAAATTTTCTGATGGAAGTATTTTGCAAAGTAACAATAAACTTTGATAGGAACTTTGGTGCTCATTCAATAATGAAATTTAGCGATGACTTGGCTGCCAGAAAATAATTTTGCAAAATATAGCAACGATAGGTTTGAGAGAATCATGTCGCTAAATCCACCAAAAGTATACTTTCATATTTATTATAATATAAAAAAACATATAATTTTTTTTAAAAAGTCTAAAATTAGTTCCAAGTAAAATTATTCTCATAATAAAAAGGTGTTAAATAAATTTGAACTGTTTTTTTTTTTGTTTTTTGTTGGTCGAAGAACTGATTTACATTGATTAAGGTTTGTTTTTATTAGAAAAACCTTAAACAAGGAATGCCATCCGTAGAGCCTACTAGTAGGTTACTATGCGCGCAATGTAAATGGTTGGGTCCTGCCTTCTAACTTAGAGTATGTAAGCCCCTGATCATACTTTTACTCAATCTTTTAATAAGATATATTAATTGTTCCAATTTTAAACTGTTTACCTTCTGAAAGAGCATTTTATATTTAACTAACATGTTATATATGCACAATGACAAATAACAAAAGATATGCGCAATGTTAAAAAAAAATTAGACGTTAATGGGATGTTCGAACAAAGTTTTATCTAGTCAATTATGATATGATTAATCAGAGACTTATTTTTCATATAATTTTTTATTTTTAATTAATTATGCAATATAGAATATTAAATATACATTTTAAGTATATTTTCCCATTTTTTTGCTATTTTCTATAAAATAAATAATATAATTATAAAAATATTAATCGGCAGTTTAATTGGACGTCTAAACAAACAAATCGTTGAAATTTTGTGGACCGACTTTTTGACCGAATTGATAGAAATTGAAGCATCTGGATAGTTTTAGCCACTTAAACAGACACCAAACGATTTAGGTGGATGCTTAAATGTCTAGACGGCAGATTTTTAAAACTCAACATATGAGTAAATGATTATTAAAGATTTCTGGTGAGATACAATATTTTAAAAGAGTTGTATTTTTTGTATATTTTATGTTTTGAACGAAATAGCTATATATAGTGGAAATATATTTGGTCCATATTTAATAACGACTCGAGAAGTAATCTCTCAACCTCTCCACAGAAGAAGTGAACAGTAGTCGTTCTTCATTTGTCCCCTTTACAATTCAATTCTCTTTTTCCCTTTCATGCATTATTATGTCTGTAGTTCTGCCTTGCCATTTATTATTCTTCTATATCAACAATACCAAAAAAACACACCAAAATTTAGGACGAAATCATTTTGTAGTAGACATTATGATGTTTATTTAGCATTAGTCCGTCTATTCATTAATTAAAAATGTTTGGATCGTCTTGTTCCTTTTTTTTGTTTGTTATGAATGTAAATATTTTATTGAAAATGAAAACGATTTAGTGTTACAAGATGTGTTAACAAATTGTTCGATCTAAAAGATTGGTTCTATGGCAAAAAAGAATAAAAACATAGAAGCAAATTCAATCAGTATTTATGTCGACACCGTAGCTATGAAGCAATTGGTGTCAAACTAATTGATCGTCTTGCTCCTTTCATATGGAAGAGTGCAATTTTTGTCGAGTCATCAACCACTGTTTGCTAAGCTCAGAGCAAAAATGTTGAAGCGTTATTTATCTATTGTTTGATCAAATGATAAGTATTTCTAAATTAGCTAGATGCAATTTTTGTAGATTATGCAACTATTTATAGATTATGAGCCTAAGTTTTACGTAAGTTTCAGTATACTCTATGTTGGATTTTCTACCATGGTCCTGTTTGTTTAAGTTTTGGTTATATATCGAATCGTCTATCGCGTTTTTGCATAGTTTTGGTTATATTGATTTTGTTTGTGTTGATAACTAATTAATTATGTTAGAAAGAAACCAACACGGATCAGATATCATGGAATTTATTTAGCATTATTTGTTATAATCAATGCAAAGTTCATACAAAAACTTCTAAATAACCAGATTCTTTTTATCATGCGTTTGTATTCATACATACAAATACTAGAGATTTAGTCACAACTCTAAATTGAGCTATCATAGATAAATATAAATGCAAACACTATTATAAACGTAATCGTTTTTAATTAAAATCAACATTAATCAAGTAAAACGTAAATCAAGAAGGATAAATCTACAAAGTATCATGGATTTCAGTGTGGCCTTCACGTTGAAATTGGAGTGACCAAAAACACTTGGCAATATGACGATTTCGATCCTGTTAGTGAACAAGAAATCGTAGATGAAGAAGACGATAGAATGAAGATTCGGTTATTGATTGATTGAAATGTTGTTACACATTTGTTCTTTATATGAGAGAACAATACGGTTTACTCCGGTTCAGATTACAAATCTATTTATACTCTAATAGATCCATAAAGCTTGCACACTACATATTCTTATTATTAATTAGTTAACTCATTAGCTTTTCCAATAGTAACTTTGGTAATAAAAAGGCAAATTGTTTTTATTGATTCGTAGAAATTAAAGGTTTGGCTTTATATGTCTAATTATTAAAGGGTAGTTTAATCTCTGATTTAAACAAATTGAAATAGAGTTTGATCCACGCACAAAAAAAAATAAAAATAGATGAAGAAGGAGAGAAATGGGGAACTTACCAATATTGTTGCCATACAAAAAAAAAGTTGGCAGACCAAAAGCAGTTATACAATAATATGATTGGGAGATGTTTGAAAGTGGAGATAGAAGAAGTAGAGAACGAATCATCATCTCATCTTCACTAACTTAACTAACCAAAGCCAAAACGAATACGTAACTGAATAAAGATGAGCACTTTTTTTTGTTTTTTTTTAGCTTATGAAAAAAGGTTTTGGGATTGATTTGATTATTTATTCTCATCTCTAGACAATGTTTTTCTTAATAGTGTTGAGGTTAGGAGTGGTGGCCTACAAGATAATTGACATAGAGCAGCACAACCTGATTGGAGAACAATATCCTCGGATCAAATACACAAAGAAGATTACGAATGGCTTTTTTCAAATGTAAAAAGTTTTGGAAAGTTAGTTTTCAGAAATCCCTAATATGTACATAAGAAATTAAGGGAAGGGGTGATTAGTAAATGCCTTAGTCACGCGGCCAGATTAAACATCACTATCACCTCTTCGGATAAACTCAGAATCTGCATCCAAAAAAGGAGGTATAAGCAACATAATTGCTTAGTGAAAGCGGTTATCCTGTCTCACCGAGCCACAGTCAAATCTCGCAAACAGACATAAATCACATAGTCCATAATACGTTTATCATAACAGATAACTAGCCGGACATAATCACCCACGCTTACCGGCCAATCATCCCGCAACCGACAAGCCTTGGCGAGCATTTCTGCCCCAAGCGCATTGTCGATCTAGATTGCCGATAAGGTGAATCGATCACCATGGTTAGCCAGCAGAATACAGAATATGACAAGCAACATGCACAACAACAAGCAATCAAGACTAAGCATCTACGCATGAAAACGACCAAGACATATAGCCACGATCACGCACTCACCTTGAAATTTCCTCGGATACGGTAAGACAGAATCTGACACCTCTTGCCGCGTTCACGTTCGATCCCTCAGTCGATCTTCCAGTCGATCCCTCAATAGATCCCTCAGACAGTTTCCTCCGGATACACACTCAGATAACTCTTTCGGCTAAGACTTCTTCTCTCGGCCAGAATCAGTTTCTCTCGGCTAGAAACAGATTTCTCTCGGCTAACTTCTCTCGTTTTCTCTCTCTGATCTTTATGAGTTCTTTGTGCGTAGAAACGTGAAAATGGGATAGAGTTCTTTCTTTTATAGACGAGGTACTCGTTTCCCCCGGAGAAAACCGTCTATAACTGCCCATGATCCCATTTCTGCGCGTCCTCGGCTAAAACCGCCAACACATGTTAATTCCTCTCGGCTAAAACCGTTCCCGCGAAATCACTTGATCGATCAGATCATAAAACTGCTCCCGCGCATCTAATTTTCCCCTGATAACCGTTCCCGCGAGTTTGCTCGTTCGGACCATATATATCAGTAACCGTTCCCACGCATTTCCACCAAGTGCTTAAGCCAGATAACCATTCCCGCTTAATATCTTCCCGCAGATTATCATTTTTCCCTGATAACCGCTCACCCACCTTGTCCGAATTCGACACAAGCTGTCTGATCCCGACTAGCCTTGTCCGACTTTCGACCAACTTCCGAAAAACACGCCATGTCCGAATTTCTGCTCAGACTTAGCGAAATTCACGGACTAGCTCATTTTAGCTCGGTTCAAACTCATTTAGCTCGGCGAAGGTTGGATTTAGCTCGGCAATCACCCGAACTACCCGAGTTCCTCGGCTAAACTTATTTTCCCCCGATAACACTTAGTTTCCTCGATCCTCCCATTGATCTCGACTAAGTCACTTGAACATTCGGATTCCCTCAGATGATTCTCAGCTTCCCCCAGCTATTTCAGACTTCCCTCAGTTAACCCTTTTAATTTTCCCCATTTCTTCTTGGCAAGACTCATCCGGTCCTTGCTCAATTATCTCGCCTGGCAGGATTTCCGAAACACGGGTGTTACACTCGCTTCGCCACCAAGCTTAACTTTGCTACCACGCCGACCTCGTGCCCCTAGCCCCCGAGTTCGTGATCACCTCCTCTCCATGAATCGATCTCTCTCCTTAGCAATTTGAAGCTCAAACTCCCTCGCTTAGCACTGCAAAACCAAACAAAAATTCACTCAAATCGACCGAGCTGTTTCGAGTTAAATCGATCGACAAAAAAAGGAGGCTCACCCGTATAGACCGACCTCGCGGGCTCTTTCTCTTTCGAACTCGCCGTCTCTCTCCCCACGTCGACCCCACCTCGCTAAAGGACCTTTCTCGCTCTCTGCCACGAACCGAGTTCGAGGTTGAATTATTCCTTACCTGAACTCGATCCTTGCTTCACCTCGGTCGATATATCTCTCTATCGAACTCGGCCTTTTCTCTCTCTCTCCCTTCGAAAAAATGAGGTATGGCTGTTTTTTAGGTTGTAGATGAATTTATTTTCTCATCAGTTGGGCCAAATTCAATCATGGGCCAGCAGCCCTAATACACTATGTCATAAAATGGGCCAAATTTTTTAAAGAAAAAATATTGACTTGGGTCCGTAGTTCCGTCGTAGGTCGGTAGCTTCATCTTGCCAGGATGGCGCATCGGAACATCGGTAATCCGGGCTGTGAACGGCGTACTCTACGCCTGTTTCAAAACACGGTTGAGATCGAGAGCTGAACTGATGGCTTGGTGGACTTTGGAATTTATGTCGCAGAGTTCAGTTTGCACCTTCTCCAACTCCCGATCTTGTTTGTTGGAAGTGAGCTACGCACTCCTAAAACAAACCCCTCTCAAACCAAGTTCAGCCCGGTTTAACTCGCCACTATCATCTTCACCGGTTCGGTTTTGCACAGCTGGGCTCACAAGGTCGGCCCACCTCGGTCTATTAACGAACCACCCAGGTTTGTCAAGCCCATTTCGGCCAAGTCGGCGTAGAATCTCGAAAATAAGGAAGAACTCAAGAAAAATGGATAATCTCAATGTCGGCGCCGAGAAAAACGAGAAGTTATCCTTATCCGAGTTATAAAAGTGATAAGCTCAAATGTAATACCCTAAAGTACTAACAACTTTGTCGATTATAGTATTTAGGGGTCGAATCCACGTAGACTCAAAAATCACACAATAGATTTTAAAGGTTCGAATTAAGCTAAGTGATCAATGTAATTGAAAGCAATAACGTAAATTAAACGGTTGTAAATTCGATGGAGGAAAGATAGGTCATGATATTTCTCAGGAAATCAGAGAATGCAGATAAACTAACTGGTCAGGGTTCAGGTTAAGTGATATATCGTAGTTTTTCGTTTTTGACCATGATATAAGTCATTTTTATTGAGTATTTCTAGTATTTTTGGAGTCTTTTAGAGTCTTTTCAGGTTTTAGGTACGCTTGGAGCATAATTGGAGATATTGAAACATTCTGGAGCTTTTTGGAGCAAAGCAGAGATCATGTAGCTGAGAGGTCAATTTGGAGCCCGAGTATCGACCGATACCACTTATGGTATCGATCGATACCGACTGCAGAGAAACAAGAGTCGCGATTTTTCTGAAGTTTGAAGAAACTGCTCTTTGGTCCAGAAATCTTTAATAATTACAATAAGCCCCAAAACGTGTTTTAGCATTATAATTAGGTTTTTCAGCCACTTTTGTTGGCTACGCTTTATTCTATTCTGGTTTTTTGTTGAGAGCAATTGAAGGAGACAAGTCTGAACTTTGTTTGTCAAAGAGAAGATTTCGAACCTTTGTTTTACTCTATTCTTATTTTATCTATTGAAGTATTATTCAGTCATGTTGCTTTCTTTAATCTCCATGTCTGAGTAGTTCTCTTTTAGGTTTAGGGTTCTCATAAAAGGATTTCTCTGTATGTTAGATAGATCGATTTATTAGGATTCATAATCAATTAAGTTCTTCACCATAGGTTGTTCTTAGTGCTAATTCTAGCTTGATCACCTAGAACTTAGATCTTAGGTTAATCAATTAGACACGAAAGTGTGATTGGAAACCTGACAGAACCTAGGGTGAGCAAAATAACTATCTGCAAAGAAATTTGGTTTAGTTGTTTTGTGAACATGTCAAACCTGAACTCTAAAGCTGGTTTAGATCCTTAGGATTAACAAAGAAATTTGGAATTCTAGGATTTGGACTTAGATAATTCTCGCAACGAAAGTTGGTTAATTATAACTTAGTGATTTGAGTTCAAGAACCATGCTAAATCTGAATCATGATAGATTGTTTTGTCTGCATTCTCAGATTTCCCGAGAGATACCATGAACCTAGTTTTTCCCATTGAATTTACAACCACTTGATAATCTTAGTTGTTTTCTGTTTAATCTATTGACTTAGCTTAATTCAAATCTTGCAATCTATTGAGTGATATCTTGAGTCTTTGTGGTTCGACCCCTAACTTACTGCAACTACTGTTTTAGTAATTTAGGGTATTATATTTGAGCATATCATTAAGCCCGGTTCTTGAACTCAAATCACTAAGTTATAACTAACCAACTGTCGTTGCGAGAGTTATCTAAGTCTAAATCTTAGAATTCCAAATCTCTTTGCAAATCCTAAAGACTAAACTAGCTTTAAGTCCAAGTTTGATCTGTTCACAAAACAATTAAGCCAAATCTCTTTGCATATAGTTATTTTGCTCACCCTAGATTTTATCAGATTATCAATTGCACTGTCGTGCCTAATCGATTAACCTAAGATCTAAGTTCCAGGTGATCAATCTAGAATTAGCTTTAAGAACAACCTAAGGTGAAGAACTAATTCAGATTATGAATCCTAACCAACTAATTAACCTAGCATTCAATGAAATTCCTTATGAGAACCCTAAACCTAACAGGAGATCTACTCAAACATGGAGATTGAAACAATAAATATAACTGAATAAATCTCTGAAATAAATAAATAAGATGAGAGTAAACAAGGGTTCGAAATCTTCTCTTGGATGAACAAAGTTTCAGACTTGTCTCCCTCAGAAAACTCTCTCACAGAAAACCAAAGTAAAATAATCCGTTACCAACAAAAGTGGCTGAAAAACCTAATTATAATCCTAAAACACGTTCTGGGGCTTCTTGTAATTATTAAAGTCTTCTGGGCCAAGGTGCAATTTCATCAGACTTGTAAAAAGTCGCGATCCTTCTCTTCATGCGATGGGTATCGACCGACACCATAAGTGGTATCGATCGATACCAAGCTTCTGTGTCGACTCTTCAGGCTGGTGTCGGTCGACACCAGGACTTCAACTCGATCCTTCAGCTACATGATCCTTGGTTGGCTCCAAAATGCTCCAATATCTCCAATTCAACTCCAAACGTACCTAAACATGTAAAGACTCGAAAAGACTCCAAAATACTAGAAAGACTCTATATATAAGACTTATATCATGGTTAAAAACGGGTAAAATTCATGATATATCAACTCCCCCAGACTTAGCCTTTGCTTGCCCTCAAGCAAACAGAAAGCTAAACAAGAGATAGAGATTTGAAAAACACGGAGACTCACCTGTTCTTGAAACATTGCAATTACCCTTTTTCTTAGTGCTCCACATATCACGTAACCAGTTCCAAATCTAACCACCATGCACTTCTCCGTAGACATTCACAGCTTCCCAGACTACACACATTATTTCTCAGCATTATCCAATAAAGCACTCATCGCTAGTTTCATCGCTGTACCCAATACCAAGAACTTTCTAGATTCGTTCCCATACAATATCATGACAAAAGAACCAGCTGATTTTCACACTTTTGGTATTGTTTTCTCTCCCCCAGACTTGTTTCTCATCATGTTTTTTTTTTTTTTTAGATCTGCATATACACATTAAGGTCTGAAATGCGAGTATTGATGGTGTTTGCCACCGAATCCCCGGTTCTTCCCTCTCTATGTATCAAAGGCGTAGGCGAATAGTGGTATCATGGGAAATTTTCCTAACCTCGCTTCCAAACTTTGTGTGATCATTCCTTCACAAGTAGAATAATAGGATCGCTGGAAATTTTCCTAGCCCTCTACTCAGAAGAAAATCATTTCATCTTTTTATGCTCTTATTTATTAACTTATAACAAAGGAGAGAAATACCATTACTTTAAACATATGGGTTCCTTTGTCAGATATGAATGAGGAATCAAGCTCTATGGACATCAACCGCATCGATGAAGTGCAAAAATTTGGCTCAGGCTTTAATGGACTCTGCTGGAATCATGTGTGTCTTCTAGTTAACTGGCCAGCCTTTAGATTTTTCATTAGTCCGATCTAGAACTGATTCTGTAACAATGGTCACTTAGAAGCAAAGTCAGAACAATAGATTCAAGAAAAAGATCATCATCTCCAATAAATTTTGACTCAATAAAACAATTTTTGACTCAAAAACGACTGACTCTAAGAAAACAAAAATATTGTCAGCAACTACCTCCCCCAGACTTGAACAACACTGTCCCCAGTGTTATTTAGCCT
This sequence comes from Eutrema heterophyllum, assembly GCA_002933915.1. Taxonomy (NCBI): domain Eukaryota; kingdom Viridiplantae; phylum Streptophyta; class Magnoliopsida; order Brassicales; family Brassicaceae; genus Eutrema; species Eutrema heterophyllum. The sequence continues at coordinate 1,022,830 of PKMM01003508.1, read as the reverse complement.
AGAATTGGTAAAAGAAACTAAAAGAACTGAGTGGAATCGTGAAAAACAAGAAATTACCAGATTGGGGTAGGGGTGTCGACCGACACACAGCCTGGTATCGATCGATACCAAGCGTAGGTCGACACAAGTAATTATTTTCATCGATTTTGTTGCTCTTAAGTGTCAGAAGGGATCCAATGGCACTCTAGATGCTCTGCGCGTTGGGTATCGACCGATACCATTACTGGTATCGATCGATACTCGGATCATGGGTTGATGCAATCTCTGTTTCTCCTGGTGTCGATCGATACCAGAATGGTATCGGTCGACACAACACCTGTTCATCTGATTCACACAAAGACACAAGACACAAAAACGAAAAATGAGAAAAATAAAAGACTTATATACAGACTCACCAGTGGGTTGCCTCCCACCAAGCGCTTGTTTTCAGTCATTAGCTTGACTTTGGCTCATGTATTAGTCAGGAGAAGAATGAGAACTTGCTCCAAAACAAGCTCCACAACTAGACATCTACAGCTTCAGAATTCTGCTCAACATACCCTTCACAACATCCTTTCCTTTCTCTTTCAACTCTGAAGTGAGAATAGCTCTAAACTTAGAGAATGGTTTCGAAGTTCCCTTGCACTTCACCTCATATTCAATCGAATCTCCATCACACTTCTGAGGGGTTAAAGTCATATAGGCATCACCCTTGACTTTTTTTGCTCTTCACCTTCTTCTTTGCCTTAGCCGTTTTGATGTCCTTCTTCGTGATGATAGAAGGACCATATAAAACGTCTATAACATTTGGCTCATCATAAGGCTCTTCCAAAAGATCAACCATCAACGTCTCTCTTGTAACAACGATGATGCAAGAGACATGTTTGGGAGCTCCTCCAAAAGGAATGGCTTTGTAGGAGACCTCTTTGTCAATGTATGAGAACGAGATTCTCTTACTGGGCGTGTCTATAACTGCACCAACTGTAGCCATGAACGGTCTTCCAAGAATCAAAGGCATATTAGAACTTTCGCTCATCTCCACAACCTGAAAATCAGTAGGAACCAGACAATCTCCTACTTTAACAAGCAAATCAGGGATGGTACCATATGGAATTGAGGTCGAAGAGTTCGCGAATGCGAGAGTCATCTTAGCAGATCTAATATCACCAATTCTGAACCTCTATGTGATTGCCTTTGACATGATATTGACACTAGACCCTGAATCAACGAGAAATTCTTTTAATTCAACTCCAGAGATAGAGCATGAAACCGACAATTTTCATGGGTCTTCTCTCTTAGTCAACTGCTTCATTGGTGGTGGTGTGTTTCTTGCATTGATGAAAAGTGCATTGATCTCTTCTAGAGTTTCTCTGCAATCTCGGAAGTAACCAAGCAAATGACGGTTTTCCAAAGCTTCTTCAAAAGACATCGTATGAGGAATCCTCCTTACCATCTTCTCAAAAGCGAGCAACTTCTCTGCAGTACTGGGATCTCTGAGATGTATAGGTGGTTTAGGATATGACACCTTAGGCTTGTAAACATTCTCCTCAACAATCTTTGGTGTTTTCACAATTTCTAGCTCAGTCTGCGAAGGGTGTCGACCGACACCAGATTGGTGTCGATCGATACAAGGCTTATGTGTCGTCTCTTCAGGTTGGTGTCGATCGACACAAGTAGTGGTGTCGCTCGACACAGCCGTATCAGGCTCAAAATCTCCTTCAACCTCTTCTAACTCCACGAATTTTTCTGTATTCAAACCCTTTTCTACCACTGTAGTGACCTCTTTAGCACTTCTTAAGGTGATTGCATTGACGTATTCATTCTGTGAATGAACCATCTTTCCCTTGACAGCTGCTGCAGTATGAGCTATTTGAGTTTCCAGCATCTTCTGATGAGTGTTGAGAGTCTCAATTTTCCCAATCAGATCTGTATACATGGCATCCATCTTCCCATTAAAGTCTACTGTCATCTTCTGCTGTCCCTCAAGAATCTGTTCCATCATAGATTCAAATTTGCTTTCAGGAGTTTTGGGTGGTGGAGATTGGTAGGACGAATTCCCATAGGTTCTATTGTAGCCACTGCTCTGAATTGGTTCCTGTAGATACTGATTTGTTCCAAAACCAATTGGGTTGACTTCATACTTGTACCCTCCTTGCTGAGCATTGTTGGTGAAGTTTCGGTTGTTGTTTTGCTGGTATTGATACCTTTGACCTTGAAACCCAGCTCCACCAATGTAGTTAACGTCTTCCACTTCATCTTTTTCAAAATTCTTGACATCAGCAGCAAAGAGGACATCCTTCTTTGTCTTTCCCATCAACAGATTGTGCATCGAATCCAGCTTAGCCTTCACCTCTGCGATTTGACTGCCATCCAAGTTACCAGCTTGCTTCTTGCGCTCCATGTCTGCATTCTTGGTACTATTGCTAGAAGCCAAGTTTTCGATAAGCACATAAGCATCTTCAGGATATCTGGTGTTGAAATTCCCATTACTCGTAGCATCCAAAGCCATATGGTACCTTCAATCAATCCCTCTGAAGAAAATTTCCAGCAACTGAACCTTAGTGAACCCGTGATGTGGACAATCCCTTTGATACAACATGAATCTCACCCAAGCAGCCTTAAATGCCTCAGTCGTTCCCTCAAACCTCTCAATGTGATCCATAGGGTGTTAATGAGAAAGACCATGAAAAGGGTGCTGACCCACAAGAGCGCAGTATGCAGGTTTCAGCTCAAAGTCATTCCTCGGAAAACCAGGAGGGCGAATCGCTGATCGATTGACATAGAACTGATCAGGTCTGTTGTACTCACCAATCGTCCTACCACGGTCAACCACATCATTCCCAACATTCCCAGCGACAATCTCCTCAACAACAGCTGGAGGGGGAATGATGTTTCCCTCTCCATCAAGTCGTTGCCCTCTCTCATTGCACAAATGACCCTCTCGGTCTCTGAAAGCTCCAGCATCGTCACGAACCAAAACCACTGGATTGTTCATCTCTGCTGGCCTATTTGCTTTCCTGTTTGTGCGTTCCAAAAGTGCTAGTTCCTCGTTGGAAAGATTAACTAGCTGAGTGCTCTTGTTTCTTCTGGTTTCGCGATTAGGCATACACCTGAAACACAAAAGTCAAAGCACGTAAGTAACAAAAATCAAAAAAAGAATACGACGAGTATCGACCGACACCAGTTGGGTATCGATCGACACCGTCGAACTTAGTCGAAATTCTTAAGCTGAAATCTAATGGCGAATTTAGAGTCCCCAGCAACGGCGCCAAATTTGATAAGCTCAAATGTAATACCCTAAAGTACTAACAACTTTGTCGATTATAGTATTTAGGGGTCGAATCACCAGAGACTCAAGAATCACACAATAAATTTTAAAGGTTCGAATTAAGCTAAGTGATCAATGTAATTGAAAGTAATAACGTAAATTAAACGGTTGTAAATTCGATGGAGGAAAGATAGGTTCAGGGTATTTCTCAGAAAATCAGAGAATGCAGATAAACTAACTGGTCAGGGTTCAGGTTAAGCCCGGTTCTTGAACTCAAATCACTAAGCTATAACTAACCAACTGTCGTTGCGAGAGTTATCTAAGTCTAAATCTTAGAATTCCAAATCTCTTTGCAAATCCTAAAGACTAAACTAGCTTTAAGTCCATGTTTGATCTGTTCACAAAACAATTAAACCAAATCTCTTTGCAGATAGTTATTTTGCTCACCCTAGATTCTATCAGATTATCAATTTCACTGTCGTGCCTAATCGATTAACCTAAGATCTAAGTTCCAGGTGATCAATCTAGAATTAGCTTTAAGAACAACCTAAGGTGAAGAACTAATTCAGATTATGAATCCTAACCAACTAATTAACCTAGCATTCGATGAAATCCCTTATGAGAACCCTAAACCTAACAGGAGATCTACTCACATGGAGATTGAAACAATAATCATAACTGAATAAATCTCTGAAATAAATAAATAAGATGAGAGTAAATAAGGGTTCGAAATCTTCTCTTGGATGAACAGAGTTTCAGACTTGTCTCCCTCAGAAAACTCTCTCACAGAAAACCAAAGTAAAATAATGCGTTACCAACAAAAGTGGATGAAAAACCTAATTATAATCCTAAAACACATTCTAGGGCTTCTTATAATTATTAAAATCTTCTGGGCCAATGTGCAATTTCATCAGACTTGTAAAAAGTCGCGATCCTTCTCTTCATGCGATGGGTATCGACCGACACCATAAGTGGTATCGATCGATACCAAGCTTCTGTGTCGACTCTTCAGGCTGGTGTCGGTCGACACCAATACTTCAACTCGATCCTTCAGCTACATGATCTTTGCTTGGCTCCAAAATGCTCCAATATCTCAAATTCAGCTCCAAACGTACCTAAACCTGTAAAGACTCGAAAAGACTCCAAAATACTATAAAGACTCTATAAATAAGACTTATATCATGGTTAAAAACGGGTAAAAACCATGATATATCAAGAAAAATAAGGAAATCTCAAGAATATAGGCCGACATTAGCACATATAAATAGGGGAGTCCTCATTCATCCAAGGGATACTCAATTTCTCACTAGTAGACCTAAGAGACCGAGCTCATACTTTTTGACTTAATTTCTTAACTTTGTATTCTTTTTTTCCGGTAATCTTATGACGACCTAATTCCTTGTAACTCGCCGAGTTTGCTAATAAAACGGAATTTACCGATTTTTTTAATTTTATTTACTTTGTTGAGATCCATATTCAACAATAAACATTGCATGTTTTTGTTTTACTATCTTCTGAAGCTTTCTTTAAAATAACAATAATTTATATCTATGACTAGAAAGATAACCGATCAACAATTTAGGGAGTCTTTTGTGCTGAGCTCTCTCTATATGGACTTGTCTAAAAGCACTAAACGTCTTATAAGATTTAAAAGCACTAAACGTCTTATAAGATTTAAAAGCACTAACCCTTAAAAAAAATAAAAACCATACAAGGACTCAAAACGGGCAGGTTCTGTTTACACGCGAGCTCAGATTGAATTATTTTACTCTATTAAGTTTAGGGTACCAACAAGTGTTTTTTGTTAGTTCAATTAACTCTCAAAATTATTTTATAAATATATATTTTTATCAAATTTTGTTTTTTGACAAAAATCGTCCAAGTAACATTTTAATTCTTTCAAAAATTATATCTAAACTTCAAAAATAATGTTCGATAAAATTCAAGATTTAATTTGTTGTTTTTAACCGGCAAAACGCAATTTCGCATTCGATTTTGCATTATTATCGAAAAACATGATTTTCGTTCAAAAACATAAAACTTTGTTTTCCCACCAAAAAGTGATTCTGTGTTTTCCCACCAAAAACATGATTATATGTTTTTCCTCCAAAAACGTGAAATCTCATTTTCTTACCAAACATGTAAAATCTCGTTTTCTTGCCAAAAACGTCAAATCTCGTTTTTCCGCCAAAATCAAAAACACAAAATTGTATTTTTCTCGTTTTCTCGTTTGTTCTGTGTTTTCCGTCAATATAATGTTTTTACCCAACCTCCCTAAGCATACTTCAAGACATGGACTGAAGTGGTGAACTTGGATGATGATTATATCACTACATTAAGGGACAATACTAAACAGAATAGAAATGGGAATAATGCAACTATCAAAACATTTGACGAAGAGGCATTTAGAATGGCGATGATGTTAAATTAAAAGATTTGGGTATGAAAAGGTTACTTTCTGTGGTGACTGATGTGTTGCGTTTTTGACATTTTCTAACTCGTGTTTTTTGTAAATAATCGAGTGTTTTAGTCTTTTAGGAGTCATTTCAGGTCTAAAAGCATTTCGGGACAAAGTCCGGAGGTCTAGAACGGAAGAACGGCGAAACCAAGCAAAAAAAGATGGGATCGATCGATCCACCTCCTGGATCGATAGATCCACAAAGCCGCCCATTTGCTGGATCGAGCACTGACCAATCCAGACCGATTGATCTCTGAAAAAGATGGGATCGATCGATCCACCTCCCTGGATTGATCGATCCACCCTCGGTAAATAGTGTAAAAAAACGTGTTTCTTACTATTTCACCAAATTTTGCTTCCCTTTGACGACCAAAACTCGAAAATAACTGGTTTTTGACCAGATGTATCATATCCTCTTGTCTCTCTACTACTCTCTTTGATCTTGGTGATTTGTAAGCTTGGAAAGCAAACCTTTGATTCTATATATTGGAGAAGTTTTCTTAATCTCATTTCTATTTCTGTTTTGTTAATCATGTGTTCTTCATCATCTCTCTGTATTTGTTCTGCAATTATGAGTGAGTAGTTTCTTAGTTAAGCCAAGGGTGTTAAGGGATTTCATGATTTAATGGTTTAGGATAGATTAAACGGGGGTTTATTCGGTGGATTCTTTGTCTAGGTTATTCTTAATGCTTGAAGTAAACTGATCACTTAGTTCATGATCTTTAGGTTATCTAACTCACGGGAGTGTTTGTTTAGATGCCGGAAAGAACTTAGATGAGCAAGGCGTCCTTATCCAACGGGAGTTGATGTTAAGGTGTTTTTGTGAACTTATCAAATCGGACTAGAAAAGCATGCTTGGAACCTTTGAATTCAACGGGAGTTAGTCTTCATAGTTTTAAGCGTAGGGATTAATACTCCAGGAGGAGGTTAATCTATTATTAGGTTTGAGTTCTAGAAGATTCTTAATACAATCCCCTATTTAAGATGCAATAACCGTTGTTTGTGATTTCCCCCAGCGTCACCCGAGGCTTAACGCTTTCTTTATTTGAATTTACACCGTTTTAGTTGTTGTTCTTAGTTTCGAAGCCATAAAACCAACAAAAATATGTCATTCGTCTTAGCTTTAATTTCATCCTGCATTCTCATAGTCGTAACGCTTGGTCCTTGTGGATTCGATTCCTACATTACTACTTCGTATTGTTGTGCACTTGCGGTCGTTACATATAGGGTTAAAACCTGAGCTCATCAAGTTTTTGGCGCCGTTGCCGGGGACCAATTGTTGCCTACGAGTCTTGGACGAAAGTTCATACTAAGAATTACTTTTTGTCGTTATTAACTCGTTTGATTTTTGCTCTCTTCCGTGCATCTTTGATACATGACCAGGAGCCAAGGCTCTGAAAATTTGCTTCAGTTGAACAACGAAGATTTGGCAAGAGTGGAACGAGAAAACAACAGAGCTAGATTGCAAAGAACAGAAATGGCTAACTTACCGGACAATCAAAATCTGCCTGTTGATGGAGACGGTCATCACGAGTATGGTGCGGAAGGGAACCTCTTGAACTCTCCTCCACTTGCTCATGATGGCGATGGCGATCCAAACGCCAATGCAAACCAAGCAGCTGCTGCTGCTGATGTCCATAGACGAGCTGAAGCTCGGAGGCAAGATGTTGCTGCTCAACACCAGTTGAATCAAAGACAACCTCCACGCAGACCTATCGGGCTATTGATACTCTACACCAATTCTACCAGGACAAAACAGTTATTCGTCCACCGCCTATTCAGAGGCAGAACTTCGAGATCAAACCTCAGATCATTGCTCTTGTCGAGAAACATCTTTTCTATGGGAAAGCTTCGGAAAATCCCATGGACCACATTGAAATGTTCGAAGAAATTTGCAGCACTACAAGCTCAAATGGAGTCCCTGCGGACTATTTGAAGTGCAAGCTTTTCTCCTTCTCTTTAGCTGATCGAGCAGCGAGATGGCTCAAATCTCTAGAGCCGGGTTCTTTGAATTCTTGGGATGCAATCAGGTCAGCCTTCTTGGATCAGTTCTACACCAAATCCAAGACCGCCTCTCTCAGAATCAAGATTACTCAGTTTCAGCAAAACAGCGGTGAACCTTTCAATGAAGCATGGGAGCGGTTTAGAGAATATCTAAGGGAATGCCCTCATCATGGTTATTCCGACGAACAAGTGTTGAACATCTTCTACGATGGAGTAGATTGGGACTCCAAGAATTGTCTAAATGCGGCCAGCAATGGTAACTTCATGACAAAGACCAAAGAGGAAGCTTATGAGCTCATTGAAAATCTTTCTGCGAGTTCAAGTCATCGCAATCCCGAGTATGATAGAATGAGACGTATGAGTGGTGTTGAAACACAAAGGATGGATGAGCTTTTCGCAAAGGTTAATGACATTGCTGCACTACTTAAAGGAAATCAAAAAGCTGTCAACTCTTGTGAAGACACTAGAGAAGAAGGACTCTATCAGGGGAGTGCTAAGTAAGAACAAGAGTACGAAGATGAGGTGAACTACGTACATAATTAGGGGTTCTTCAACAAAGGCTTCAACCATAACTACATAAATCATCCCAGCTTCTCATACAGGAGCACCAACGTTGAAAACCCGCAGGATCAGGTTTATCCGCAACAAACTGGTTTTCAGCCAAAACTGACCGCTCTAAATCAGGGGATTAGCATATTCTCTAAGGGTTTCCAAGGTTAGCAAGGGGTGCAAAATCATGAACAGAAACCATTTGCACAAGGCGGTTTTCAGCAGAAACAGTTTGTACCAAACCAAGGCGGTTATCAGCCAAGACAGCAGTTCGGGCAAGACCGATGACAGAATAGTTTCCAAAACCAAGGCGGTGTTCAGCAGAAACAGCAATTCAACAATCCTCAACCCAGCCAAGAGTCTAAACTTGAGGCGATGATGCAACAATTGATGGTTAATCAGCAAAAGACGGCTAATTCGAGGCCATTCAAACTCATGTGAAGAAACTTGACACTCAATTAGCTCAAACGGCGGAAGCGATCAAAAGACCTAGTGGAGTTCTTCCTAGAAAAGGGGAACAAAATCCAAAGAAAGCAAACATCGTTAGTAAGTACCTTCCCCCAAACTTACTTCACACCGTCCCGGTGTGAGAATAAATCGGAGAGAAAGGTGAAAACGTACATAAACAAAGAAAATCAAAAGTGGAATGTATCAGGATCTCAATAGCAAATTCGAGGCCATTCAAACTCATGTGAAGAAACTTGACACTCAATTAGCTCAAACGGCGGAAGCGATCAAAAGACCTAGTGGAGTTCTTCCTAGAAAAGGGGAACAAAATCCAAAGAAAGCAAACATCGTTAGTAAGTACCCTCCCCCAAACTTACTGCACACCGTCCCGGTGTGAGAATAAATCGGAGAGAAAGGTGAAAACGTACATAAACAAAGAAAATCAAAAGTGGATGGTACAATGGGTAGAAGGAATACGCTGCTCAGCGAGGGGGGTCGTCCGGACTAACGCTCCTGCTTTGGCCAGTTCGTCACCTGCGTCGTGCAACGCGCGCATCAGGATCGGATAACTCTCATGTATCAGCGGTCACCGAGGTCCTGTGTCCAGCAACAATGGGATCATCATCCTCGGCTCTGTCAGCATTCGCGGTCGGCTCCGCGCGGAAACAAGGAGGTGGTCGTGGGCATCTGATTTTTGCTAATGCACCCCAAATTCTCTGCATCATGTCGTGGTTCTTCTTTTGTGTCTCCACCATCCATGCTCTGTATTCCCCCTAAGAAGCATCTGCAGATAGATCTAGAGGTGGAAAATCATACTCACTAGAGTACTCCGGAAGGAGCATCTCGATCGGGTCCTGAGGCTGCGATGTCTGCCCATGCTCCTGCTGAGGGAAGAAGTATGGCACGGGATCATCCTCTAGGGGATGCTGTGGGGCGCTGGAGTTCCCTCCTCTGCGTCTCGTGGTGGCAGTTGCGTCCATGCATAGACGCTCTGGTGGAGGCAAGAACTCGATGTTGCCCGAACTGGATTTCGGACTATTCTGTGAGACTGTGGGGCGAATCTGAGAAGTTGCGATAACTGCGGAGAAGTACATAATGGTCCGATCTGGATTTGGTAAAGCAATACGTGGATTACTAGGTTGAGGGATCATTGCGATGTTCTATAGAGAAGGTAAGTTCTTGTGTTTTCAAAACTTCTTCCTTATTCTTAGATTTTTGTTTGCTTGAGGACAAGCAAAAGACTAAGTCTGGGGGAGTTGATGTGTTGCATTTTTGACGTTTTTTAACTCGTGTTTTTTGTACATAATCGAGTCTTTATCGAGTGTTTTAGTCTTTTATGAGTCATTTCAGGTCTAAAAGCATTTCGGGATGGAGTCCGGAGGCCTAGAACGGAAAACGGCAAAACCAAGCAAAAAAAGATGGGATCGATCGATCCACCTATTGGATCGATCGATCCACAAAGCCGCCAATTTGCTGGATCGAGCACTGACCGATCCAGACCGACCGATCTCTGAAAAAGATGGGATCGATCGATCCACCTCCCTGGATTGATCGATCCACCCTCTGTAAATAGTGTAAAAAAACGTGTTTCTTACTATTTCACCAAACTTTTGCTTCCCTTTGACGACCAAAACTCGAAAATAACTGGTTTTTGACCAGATGTATCATATCCTTTTGTCTCTCTACTACTCTCTTTGATCTTGGTGATTTGTAAGTTTGGAAAGCAAACCTTTGATTCTACATATTGGAGAAGTTTTCTTAATCTCATTTTTATTTCTGTTTTGTTAATCATGTGTTCTTCATCATCTCTCTGTATTTGTTCTGCAATTATGAGTAAGTAGTTTCTTAGTTAAGCCAAGGGTGTTAAGGGATTTCATGATTTAACGGTTATGATAGATTAAACGGGGGTTTATTCGGTGGATCTTTGTCTAGGTTATTCTTAATGCTTGAAGTAAACTGATCACTTAGTTCATGATCTTTAAGTTATCTAACGCACGGGAGTGTTTGTTTAGATGCCGGAAAGAACTTAGATGAGCAAGGCGTCCTTATCCAACGGAAGTTGATGTTAAGGTGTTTTTGTGAACTTATCAAATCGGACTAGAAAAGCATGCTTGGAACCTTTGAATTCAACGGGAGTTAGTCTTCATAGTTTTAAGCGTAGGGATTAATACTCCGGGAGGAGGTTAATCTATTATTAGGTTTGAGTTCTAGACGATTCTTAATGCAATCCCCTGTTTAAGATGCATTAACCGTTGTTTGTGATTTCCCGCAACGTCACCCGAGGCTTAACGCTTTCTTTATTTGAATTTACACCGTTTTAGTTGTCGTTCTTAGTTTCGAAACCATAAAACCAATAAAAATCTGTCATTCGTCTTAACTTTAATTTCATCCTGCATTTTAATAGTCGTGACGTTTGGTCTTTGTGGATTCGATCCCTACATTAATACTTCGTATTGCTGTGCACTTGCGGTAGCTACATATATGGTTAAAACCTGAGCTCATCAGTGACTCTTCTGCCTTGCTCAATTCCATGCTTTCAGTTTCACGCCGCTCCGTTTGGACACTCGGAGGTACTTTGATTGAAATGTAAATTATGATGAAGATTGTGATTTTATACATAACTTTGGTCTTCAATTTGTTGCATTGTTATATGTTCTTGTTTATCCATCATATCGTTGCAGATCATACATTGACCATTGTTGATTGGTAGTTGTTAGGCTTTCTATTGTTTTGCCTTGTTTCCACTTTTGAGTTTCTTATTCAAATTCGGATATTTGATATTGTTGCAGTATTCACAAGTTAAAATTCTACTTCTTATGCACTTATGAATTTGGTGTTTTGGTATGGAATTGAAGCCTTGTTCACACTTTTGAGGAAAATAGTGAATTCACAGCTTTACATGTGACATGATTTGACAAATCTTTAGCCAAATATCAAATGTCTTGCATACAAAGAGTTCTCCATTTTTTTTTTCCTTTCTAGGGGAAGATGATAACTGAAAGACAATCAACAAGAGTGATGTAAGCTATTTGTCATGTGGTTCTTCTTGGAGTTAGGTTTTAAAAATAAAAAGGGAAATTGATGTGTCCATTATGCCCTATAGTGTTTTATATTAAAGCAGACCCAGACTTGCTCTGTCCAGAAAGCAATCATCTTCTATGAAAAAAAATATTGGTTACAGTTGATTTGATTTTTCTTATGATAGTGTTTCATATGAATTGTCAATAGGAACATATATGAATCGTGGAACACTCTCTACTCCCTCTAATCATATGTTGTTATGTTCTCTGGATACTGATATGTTCTACTTCCTCAGATTGCAACGATGATGCATGATGAATTTCGAATGGAAAGTGCAGAAATGGATGAAATGGATGCAGTTGAATAATGAAGTGAAGTTTTTCGTTTGAACTATGTAAAGAATCTTAAGTGACAAGTCATGTTTCTTCTTTAGGTCATAAGATCTGCTTTTAACACCTTCATGATTGTCCAATAGATTTGTTCCGGATATAAGTAAAAAACAAACCCAATTCGAGCTTTCCTTTTTAGGGGTTGTTACGCATTCAAAATATAATTAAAAACTCGCAATACACTACAAGAAAACAGGGCCATTTCCGACGGCAATTCTGACGGCCCTAAATCCGTCGGAAATTTCTGACGGATTTCCGACAAATACTAATGTTGTCGACATAATGCCGACGACGGCCATCCGTCGGACAAATTCCGACGGATGTTCAACAGATGTTAACCTTGCCGACATCGTTGCCGACATCGATAATATCTACGTTGTATCTGTCGGAAATCTGTCGGAAAACACGCACAATTTTCCTTATAAAAACATATTCACCCTCTCATTTACAATCAAAACAACAAAAAAAACCTCTCTTATCTAATTCTTTACGAAAATGTCTTCTTCAGATCCTTATAATTATTTTCGATCATGGATGGACAAGCCTCATCAAATTCCGGACACGGGCCTAGTTACGGAGGAATTCAAAGAAGGTATGCAGGAATTCATGGCATTTGCGGGTACGCAGAATAAAGCAAAAAAAATCGGTAAAATCTACTATCCTTGTACCAATTGTGGGAATCGTAGATTAATCGTGATAGATGAAGTATGGTCACACCTGTATTATCATGGATTTATGCCGGGTTACAAGATTTGGTATCATCACAGAGAAAATGATACAATGGTGGATAATTATGTTAGTACTAGTGAACATTATATTGGGGATAACGCTAGCTTAGAAGAACCTGCAATAGAAGTAGAAAGTACCGTAGGTCATGTTCAGATGGTGAACGATGCATTTCGTGAAAGCATACTATCGGTTGCTGAGTATGGAGATAGAAGAGAAGAACCTAACTTAGAAGCTCGGAGATTCTTTGATATGTTAGACGCTGCTAAACATCCGTTATATGATGGGTGTAGAGGTGGACATTCCCCTTTATCAACTGCAACTAGGATGATGGGTATAAAGACAGATTTCCATTTGAGTGAGGATTGTGTGGATGCAATCGCTGATTTTGTGAAAGACATTTTGCCAGAAGATAATCTTGCACCGGCATCATACTATGAGATACAGAAACTTGTTCAAGGTCTAGGATTGCCGTATCAGATGATAGATGTATGCATTGACAACTGTATGCTCTACTGGAGAGAGGACGCATACCGTTCGACATGCCGTTTTTGTCGCAAACCTTGGTATAAGGAAACAGACGGAAGAGTGTCTGTGCCATATAAACGGATGTGGTATTTGCCGTTAACAGAGAGATTGAAGAGGTTATATCAGTCAGAGCGCACAGCAGGAGCAATGAGATGGCATGCAGAGCATTCAACAGATGGAGAAATCGCCCATCCGTTAGACGCAGGAGCATGAAAACATTTTCAATCTATGTATCACAGCTTTGCGTATGAGGCGAGGAACGTATACCTTGGATTATGTATCGATGGTTTAAACCCTTTTAGGAAGCACGGCAGACAATATTCTTTGTGGCCAGTAATTGTAACACCTTACAATTTGTCGCCATCTTTGTGCATGAGACAGGAGTTCTTGTTCCTTAGCATTCTCGTTCCTGGACCAGAGCATCCGAAGAGATCACTTGATGTGTTTTTGCAGCCATTGATTTATGAGTTGCGAATGTTATGAGACCAAGGTGTTGAGGCGTTTGATGTTTCTTGTTAGCAGAATTTCGTCATGCGGTCGGTACTTATGTGGACCATTAGCGATTTTCCAGCATATGGCATGTTATCAGGATGGACAACGCACAGAAGGTTATCGTGTCCGTACTGTCAAGATAACACAGATGCGTTCCAATTGAAGCACATACGCAAAACCTCTTGGTTTGACTGTCATAGGCGATTCCTACCTAGCGATCATCCTTATCGTCGGAGCACCACATTGTTTAGGAAGAACCGGAAAGTAATTGATGGTCCACCTCCTGAGTTAGATGGACAGTATTTGTTGGATCAGTTCCGAGATTTTGGTGCAGATAGGACCGTTGATTGTGGTGGTCACGGGCATCATCCTGTTGATGGTTGTGGCAACATACATAATTGGCACAAGAGAAGTATTTTCTGGGATTTGCCTTATTGGAAGGACCATCTTTTGAGGCATAATCTGGATGTCATGCACATTGAGAAGAATTTTTTCGACAACATTATGAACACCGTTCTCAATGTCCAAGGGAAGACGAATGACAATCTGAAGTCTATATTGGACTTGCCAGACATTTGTTCTCGTAGAGCACTACATGTGACAGGGAACGGGAAGCCTCCGGTCCCGGCTTTTCGTTTGGATGAACCTTCAAAGGCCGCGTTTATTGACTGGATTGCCGAAAGTGTTAGATTCCCGGACGGATACGCATCTAACCTTCGGAACTGCGTTGATCATGGAGAAGGGAAGTTTACTGGGATGAAGAGTCATGATTGCCATGTGGTGATGCAGCGCCTCCTTCCATTTGCCTTTGCATGTCTTCTATCACGTAATATCCACGAAGCAATTGCAGGTACAATCATTAAATTATTTTGTTAATATTTTACACAATATATACTTTAGTATTTAATTATTCATTTTTTTATCCATATTTTGCAGGGATTGGTGCCTTTTTCCGAGATATATGTTCTCGCTCTCTTACATCAGACGGTATCCGCAAGATTGCGGATAATATACTTGTAATCCTTTGCAATTTGGAGAAGATATTTCCGCATTCCTTCTTTGATGTTATGGAACATCTAACAATTCATCTCCCTCGAGAAGTAGAGCTTGGAGGCCCGGTTCAGTACAGTTGGATGTATCCTTTCGAACGGTATATGTTTCATCTAAAGAAAAATGTGAAAAATTTGAGCAGAGTGGAGGGTTCTATTTTCGCACAGAGTATCAATGAAGAAACTTCACATTTTGCCGAGTTCTACTTTCTATCACAAGTCAAAACGAAGAGTCGTAGAGCAGTTCGACATTATGACGGAGGTGTACTACCTTTCTATCCGGTCGATGTTCCTCATATATTCTTAGAGATTGGACAACTTAATGGAAAAGGCAAGAAGTGGAGACTTTCATCGCAGGAGCGGGATCATTTGCATATGTATATTCTCACAAACTGCGACGGAATTGAAGAATATGAGAGGTATTAAATTGAACCAAATTATTAATTACTTATTAGGTCATTGCTTATATATATATATTAACGTGATGATCGCTTCAATGTCACAGCTTGTATATGGCTTATCAACGTTTTTCATTTCCGAAGAAAACAGAGGACGAGCTAATCGAGCTCAAACAGGAAGAGTTCGGATGTTGGTTAAGAGATTATGTAAGTATTTTAATTGCCTTGTTTAAACTTTCATATAGAATGGATGATTTCTTTTACTCATTTTTAATTTATTCTTGCAGGTGACGACAGAGAAGGCTAACGGACAAAGCTTTCCCACGTGGTTAGAATAAATTTCGCGTTGTCCACTAGCAAACGTGCAGTCACATGTTATGTATAGCACACGGGGGTACGCTTTTAAGATTCTTCGGGATGATAGGAGTGCGACAACTTCAGATTACGGTGTATCTACTCAATCCTGTGATCTTGTATACTATGGTGTCGTACGTGAGATTTTCGATGTTCAGTACCCGGGAATGCTCGGTTTGAAATGCGTTGCATTTTTATGCGACTGGAACGACCCATTAGTAGGAAGCGGTGTGCGACACGACCAATTTGGTGTTACATCATTACATAGTAGAAGGCGACTCCAGAAATACGAGCCATTCGTACTTGCTTCACAAGCAGACCAGGTTAGTTTTATTCTTTTATGTTAATTTATTTGTTAGTATATATTTTTGTATTACCGTGTCTAAATTGTTAAATGACTTTATTACATGGTGTAGGTATGCTATATTCCCTATCCTCGAGTGACAAACAAGCAAGACCTGTGGATTACAGTCACATTGATAAACCCGAGAGATAATTTTTCATTTATTATTTCAATTTATTTATATTTTTAAACATAACGTATTGAATTCTTTTTTTTAATGTTTTCAGGTTTAAATTGTCGACTGAGATAAACAAGGCAATCTTGCGGATGCTCCACAACATGTTGGTAAAACCGTACAAGAAGTACTCGGACATGCCAACCGACGAGAAAGACTTGTGGTATCGGACTTTCGCGGTAAGTCGTTTTAATATATTTTTCTTTTTTTAGTTCATTTTGTTATTTTTTATTTTGAAAACTAACATTATGTTATTTTATTGTAGCAAGAGTTCACGTGGGACCATAACCATACCAAGAAGGTTATTGGCCAATTCGACAAGTTTGCCGCCCTTTCGTACTCGAAGCACATGCACGAGTGGAAGCATAACAAAGGCAAGCCGAAGGACCTCGAGGACGACGTGTGGAAGGGCTTCTGCGATTACTGGAGTAAGCCGAAGACGAAGGAGCTCTCCGAGAAAAACTCGAAGAACCGGAAGAGCGAGCGAGGAGGGAAGGGGATCTACATTCACAACGGGGGCGCAATGACCGTCAAACGCGAGGCGATAGAAATGGTAAGTTTAATTTTCATTTTTATTTACTAATTTCATTTTTATTTTTATTTTACTTAACCAAATTTCACAGGCAAAGGCAGACGGCAAACCTCCGGATTACCTTAAAGTAATCGAGCAAAGGCACACCAACAAGAAATCCGGTCTGATCCAAGATGTGGGGATGCGTGACCTTGTCGAGAAGTGCAAGAAGAAGAAGACAGAACATGAAGTTTCGATGTCGCAGATCACTCTCGATGGATCGTCGTCCTCAAACGAGTTATCCCGGGAACAGATCAACCAACTTGTTCTCGAGGTATGTTTTAATTTTATTTCAATTTTTTTTTTTTTGTAATTTTCTTTAATAACATTTTTAAACTTTCGTAGGAAACTCGACAAGTCAAAGGTCGATTCGCGGGGTTAGGCAAGCTTCCAACCCAGGAATCTTCCTCCTCTATGCCTCGATATGCTTCAGAGTACAAAGAAGAAATCGAGAGGCTCAGCCAAACGGTGAAAGACCATGAGGAGAAGGTCGGTGAGTTGCAGTGCGCACACGCGGAGTTGCAGACCGCTCACGACTCAACCCGTCAAGAGCTCAGCGCTTTGCAGGCGACCATGAAGAAGGCATTCCCCGATTTATTTCCGGATTAAATTTCATTTTTTTTTTCTTTTTATAACATTTTATGTTTTTTTTGTAATAACATTTTATATTTTTTGAATTTTTTTTAAATCAAATTTATATTTATAATTATTTTTTATTTAATTATATGTTTTGTTAAATTTAAATAGAATAATAATTAATTTAATTATTTTTTTATTAAAAACAATTATATAAATCCGTCGGAAAATAATCTGTCGGAAGGTTGTCGGAAATCTTACCGACGGCTTTCCGACGGAATATTTCGACACAGATCCGTCGGAAACAGTACCGTCGGTACCATTTCCGACGGTTTTCCGACAACTTTCCGACACTTATTTCCGATCAAACATCCGTCGGAAATATGTCCGTCGGAATTCCGTCGGAAATTTCCGATCCGTTTCCGACGACTAAGATCCGTCGGAATGTTCCGACGAATATCAGTTTCCGACGACCTAGAACCGACAGCTTGTTTCCGACGGAAAACGCATGTTTTCTTGTAGTGATACAGACCGCAAAACAAAATTCATGGTGGCGCTTGTAATAAACCTATTAGACATGGTGTTAGAGATCAGTCCTCATCGACATTGACGTGCTCGTACTCCACGAGGGACAAATTGTTGTCCTCTTTAACAATTATTAGGAGAATATTTTGTATATTTTAGCTTCTTAATCTAGTTTCATTATTTAGTTTGCTTTTTTGGTATTTTTTAATTGATATTAGAAATTCCATAATAAAAAGATATATTAAATTTTTGACTCAAATGTAACTTTTAGAAGAGATTCTCACAACTCTTTTGTGAACCCCAAGCTTTTTTTCTCCGAAAGAGATTTTCAGATCCATTTGCAAACCCAAGCTTTTTTCTCTGATAACTTTTCATTTAATAAGAGATTAGATTTTGTAATTTTGTAGATGATGAAGTGCTCTGTATGTAATTGAAGTGGTTAGTGGTTTAACTATTTTCACTTGACTTTGAATTATAAATCACATGGATGATCAGTACACCCTGTGACACGAACCGATGAGCAAAGAATTGTGACAATCTCTAACTCGTTTGAAACTGCTTCGGTAAGTCTCTAGGACAAAGAATCTAGCCATCCTTACGAATGAGCAAGAATCCAATAACTTTGTTGATTTAAATTTTTCTCCTCTCTTGGATTTTGGCATAATATTTAAAACTTGTTTCAAACCACAGATCCCTTGGTTTACCAACATTACTACACAAGTATACTCATGAACTAACTTCCCTTGTCTATTACCATCTTTTTGTTTTGGAAATTTCCATACATAATGGATTTAGCTAAACCAAGTTTCAAATTCTCACAATAAAGACTTCATTTATGTACAACGATTATAAAATATAGTAAAGATGCATTTCGAATTGCCTTTATACTCTTCTACTTCTTTGAAGAAGCCTTTTACTGGCGTATATTAGCATGTCACCATGAATGAGCTCCCACAACTCTAACCATAAAATATGAGTCGGGAAGCGATTGGTCTACATTAATGAACGACAGTCATGGTAAATTTCTAGAAATATGTCTTATAATTAACTGTTTGCCAGTCAACAGATCCAAACTCCTCGTCATCTCCTAGATTTTCAAAAGCTTTTAACGCGGTGTACATCATTTCACACTTTATATACTCCAGTATTCGTTTCTGCCAAAAGAAAAACACAAATCAGAGGAGCAAATATAATTGCAAACATTGCGGGAATGTACATTTCAAGGGTCAGTGATGGATTCCGAATCAGGTTGAATCCAATCTAACTACCTATTAATGTTTGGTAGAAATACAGAGCTAAGATAATGTAGCCACACCGGTGGAAGGGTGCAGTCACATGTGCATGTGTGATCACAAACACAAATGATCAAAGGTTCCATCAGTTACCAAAGTATTTGCATCTTAAACTGGAAATTAAAGTAGTAGTATAAGAGGATATAGGATTAAAATCATGGGTGGTTGTTAAAGTGTCGATGTAAAGAATATAGCAAGAGTAATTGGGTAGTGGATCCATTAACGACCAAAGTTAGGAAAACAATCCCACCAGTGAAGACTAGAAACTGCAAAACAGCTGAAGACATCAAGATAACAAAACGTATCTCCAAAAAGACACACAAAAGTACTTCATTAAGTGTTTCAAAACTCACCCTTGTTACCGTCTCCGAACTGAGATACGAATTGCCACTTGATTGCTGAATTTTTTATGACATGAATATAAAAGTAAGGGAAAGAGGTAACCAACCAGATAATTAGTATATATTTCTCTTGAATGAAAAAAACAACCATTTTTCCAGAACTCACTTTTACCGATAGAGCGAGTGATAAGGACATATCACCCCTTAATCCAGACCAAGCCATAGCCATAACGACGTAGCAATGGGTACAGAACTCCAACCACAACACAACGAAAAAGTTGGACATACAAGTATAAGAGAAAAATAAAGCTTTCCTGAGAAGTAAGTAATGAGTCATGAATGTTCCTTTAGACCCAATACATGTAAAAACAAAGCTAATGCGGGAATGATATCAGGAACTAAATGCTGATCACATCATCTTCTCCAAAGTCAAAATAATCATGACAATTAGAAATAAACTATACCAAATTCTAGGGAAAAACCTATATGTTTATATAGTCTAAAAACAGAACAAAAACCAAAATTCCAAATATCTAACGTGAAGGGGCACCTTCGTAAGAGACTTTCTGACCGCTAACGCCTTCAGCGATAATAACACCACTGCAATTCACAAGAGAAACAAATGCAATGTAATTCTATCAATCGACTAAAACCTTGACTGCATTATAGCAAGAGTTGTGCTTGTGAACGGATAGAGAAATTATAGTTGTTTTTTTCTTAGCAAAATATTCGAGTATAAAAACTATGTGTTTGCAATATAAGCGACCATTTCCCTACAAAATTAAGAGGACAGTCATATACTTACAATATACATGTAAATTTTTTCTTTACTTATAATGATTGATGCACAAAAGAACTCTGAGTTGTAAAGTCACCAGAAGTGATGTAAACTCTGGTGACTGATACCAGAAGAGTTTCATGGGATATATATATATAGAGAGAGTTCTTTATAATAAAACCAAGACAATAAAATTTAATACTCATTACTCGTAAATCGCAATATAGCAGTAGGAAAGTTTGTTTGATTCCACAGACTAATATGCTGGTCAACTCGTTGTAATGCATTAAAATAGAAAATACATAGTTAATTGCTTTCGCAGCTCTTAGTTTCTCGGACTTACTCATTTCACAATCTTCTGAATTCTCTAATCATGCAGTGTAACAGTGATTTAGAAATATAATTTAAAGGCATAGGAGAATGATTTTGAGTCCTTAAAAATCAATAGTTAGAACGTTAGACACAAGCATTTGGCTCGAATTGCAGTAAGAACGTCAACACTGTGAAAACACTTAAGCAAAGCTTCAGTTAGAGAATAAAGTTTAGGCTGATTTAAAGCTCTCTAAGGAATTTCATCAAACAAATAATAGGCGTTACTTGAAACCGAACCTTGTTCATCTCGTTACACTGGTAGAGCTCAATCCAGATGCACGAAAGAACCTCACGCAAACCTCTCTTCGTCATGAATGGAACACCAATCGAAATAATCTGAAAAATCTCCGCTCAAACGGTCAGACCCGACCCTTTTTCATGTTTTGTCAACTTCTCTTAAGACGGTTCAAATTCGATCGAGTTACATATGATATGGCCATCACATCCGATCAATCTGTCGAACGAACGACCAGATATCTTGCGTGTCGAGAATCAGGACAATCCAAGTGGAAGCAACGACAGATGAAGAATAAGAGTATTTAATGAGATATTATGAGATGTGAGGAGAGAGCGGATGGTTTGGAAATTTGGTTGTGAAGAACGAACAATTGATAAGGAAGAAGAGAAATTTAATAGGTTATGTGAGTAATAATAACCTACTAAACACTTAAATAATTCCATAATTCCACAATATATATGGTAAATAATTCTCTTTTATAATTATGTTTAAATGTTTAAATTCGTTTTACCATATATAATATTTTTTTATTTTATTTTTACAGATAAAAACATAAAATAATTTTTAATTATTAGTAACCAAAAAAAGAAATTTGGGAAATCACCATTATTCGTTTACCATTAATCAACTTTTTTCTTTTCTTTTCTCTTAATCAACGTTTTGATGATTCCAATTAAAGTATCATTCTTTTTTTTTCTTTTCGATTTGGTTTGTTTTAGGCCCAAATCTGAATTTCTACAATAAATTCAACTTGTTGCAACTGATTTCAATTTTCGTATATCAAAAACAGTTCCAGTTAAAGTATCATTCTTGTTGTTGATGATTTGCACGCTTATATGTTTTGAACAGTCACGATTGAGAATGGGCTGATCCTAACCTCAGTATTTGATTCTCAATTTCTCATCATTGTATGAATAAGGTAACATTTGCTATTTTAATTTCTACATGGTTTTGTGTAGAATAAATGAAATTTTTGAGAATTGAAATGATTGAAGCACGGAGAAGCAAAAAAAATGAAATCTGTAGAGTTTGCCGAGAAATAGCAGATTAGCAAATTGAAATTCAAAACTGCCAGAAAAGTTGGAAAACTTCCGTAGAGTCTTCCAAACCTCCATAGAGTCTGCCGAAAAAATGGCAGACTAGAAAAAAGAAATTCAAGTCTGCCGAAAAATTTGGAAAACTTTCGTTGAGTCTGCCAAAAAAATAGCAGACAAATAGATTGAAATTCAAGTCTGCCAGAAAAATTAGAAGACTTTCGTAGAGTCTGCCGAAAAAATGGCAGATTAACAGATTGAAATTCAAGTCTGCCATAAAAGTTGGAAGACTTCCGTAGAGTCTGCCAGAAAATTTGGAAGACTTTGTTGAGTCTGCCGAAAAAATGGCAGACTAATAGATTGAAATTCAAGTCTGCTAGAAAATTTGGAAGACTTTCGTAGAGTCTGCCAAAAAAATGGCAGACTAGCATATTGAAATTCAAGTCTGCCAGAAAAGTTGGAAAACTTCCGTAGAGTCTTCCAAAACTTCGTAGAGTTCGTCAAAAATCCGTACATTCTGCCAAAAAAATGGCAGACTAGCAAATAAAAATTCAAGTTTGCCAGAAAATTTGGAAGACTTTCATAGAGTCTGCCGAAAAAATGGCAGAGTAGCAGATTAAAATTCAAGTTTGCCAAAAAAGTTGGAAGACTTTCGTAGAGTCTTCCAAACC
The DNA here is from genome assembly GCA_002933915.1 of Eutrema heterophyllum. NCBI lineage: Eukaryota > Viridiplantae > Streptophyta > Magnoliopsida > Brassicales > Brassicaceae > Eutrema > Eutrema heterophyllum. The sequence continues at coordinate 1,000,252 of PKMM01003508.1, read as the reverse complement.
TCCGTAGAGTCTGCCAAAAATCTGTAGAGTTTGCCAAAAATCTGTAGAGTTTGCCGAAAAAATGGTAGACTAGCATATTGAAATTGAAGTCTGCTAGAAAATTTGAAAAACTTCCGTAGAATCTTCCAAAACCTTCGTAGAGTCTACCCAAAATCTGTATAGTCTGCCAAAAAAATGGTAGATTAGCAGATAGAAATTCAAATCTGCCAGGAAATTTGGAAGACTACCGTAGAGTCTGTCGAAAAAAATGGCAAACTAGCATATAGAAATTCACCAAAAATCTTCCATATTTCACAAGTTTGAGAAATTACATGTATCTACACCGAATCATGATAATTGAGAGTGTGTTTTCCTTCATCTTTCACCATAGCGAATAAGATTTTATAAATCGAATAAATCTACAAAACCGAAATTGGTATTATGATTTTTGTTTACAAATCAACAAAACGTAATTATCTATAAAATTATAATCGAAACAAAAAAAGACAAAAAGACAAAATATCTTATCGATTAAAATTTAGTGATGGTGACGTTGTCAGATTTTGACGAATTGTACTGATGATTTTAATTGTAAATGATTCATTTTGTTTTAGAAATTTAGTAGTGAATAAAAAGATGAATTGATAGAAAATAATGTGTAGTTGTGAAAATCAATACAATAAAAACACTAAGTTTTTCCATATGATTGATACATAAGTTTTTTCAATGATTTTGGTGTTCTTATTTAAAATCTCAACCAATCAAATTAAAACATTAATACACATCACTTGTTTGAATAACTTGATTATTGATTTGATTATAGTGTAAAGCATGATCAATTTATATCTTTTTCTAATTAAGAGTTATCTCTTATTTAAATCTTTTAAGATTCTCGTTAACTTCAATGTTGACTTGTTGAGAATAAAATATATCGTTCAATAACTTATAATAATTATATAATGAGAACAAGTAAATAATGATACATTGGAAATACATTACAAAATACACTTCCGTTTTTTATTTCATAATTATTAGTTTCAAATATGTGTTAAACGCGAGATTATAATTTCAATTAATTCAAATTATAAAATGTAAAAAATATTTACAAAATTAGAAAGAGAAAACCAATCTCTTTTGATTTTTGAAATTGAACAAGTGAAAAAGAAGAATCGAACCTGAAAGTGTCGAAATCGTACCAGTGAGGGGAACCGAAGCCGCGATAACTTGTGAATATGAAGACGGCGAGTGAGAAAGAGAAAGAGGCAAAGCAGAGTAGGAGGATCAGAGAGTTGAAGCGGCAGAGTTTCTGAGCTATAACGGTGGAGTGAAAGTGAATGCGGTCTCGCGAGGTCGGAGGATCAGGGAGTTGAAGCGGCGGAGTTTATGAGACATATGACAGTAGAATAGAAGTGAGTGCGGTCTCGCGAGGTCAAAGATTCGCCGTTACGGAAAGCATGCAACAAGCGCATGGCAGAAGAGACGATCAGAGGATATGGATTGTATTTAACGTTGGTGATGAAGAAGAAGAAGAAGAAGAAGAGGAAGAAGAGGGTTTGTATACGAACAAGAAATGAAAGAGTTCGCTGAATTTTTGAAATTTTCTATGGTTTTCGTTTTGTTTATGGTTTTATTTTTTGTAAACCATAAGAAAGTGTTTCTCAAATATTATGTTTTTGTTGACACCTAAAATGCCAGCTTAGGATAAGTTATTGGGTAAAAGTTATTGGATGCGAAAGTAATAAATTAGGTTAAAAATAGTCAAATTTGATAACAACCTCCAACATGCCGAAGTTATTGAAAATGAACGAATCGACAATGATCTAAAAAAATGATAGAAGTCGGTTCACTAAAATCTAAAGTTAAAATTTTGATTCATAGTGTTCTTTGTAGGTCAACGATAATTATGTGTATGTTAAAAAAACTCAATTGGAGAGAAAATAACAGATTATAAGATATTAGTAAAAAAAAATTTTAAAATGTTTGAAAAGACATTTATCAAATAAAACATAATATTAAATTGATAAAACAGTACGTATATATATAAAGTTCTGCAGCGTAGCGCGGGTAACTAGCTAGTGGTTTTAAAAATTAGTGTTGACAATGGTTTTAAAAAACCTTTGCTTTATTTTTTAAACGTTTTCCTTTTTTAAAACAATTGATTGCTGACATTAATTTTTTTTTAAATTATATCATTTTCTTTTTTAACAATTAGTATCATTTGCATTAATTAATTAGTTGATTTTTTATTTTAAAATTATTATTCATGTGTGACAAATAAAAAAAATATATGACATGCATACAGATAATATTGGAAATACATTTTATAGAAATCTTAGAAAATTTTATTAGGTTATTTTAGTTATTTTCAATATTTATAAGGTCGTGTAGATAATATTGACCGACGTATCTCATTCTTCATCTTCTTTAAAAAAAAAAAATATATTTGTGAGAGCTGATGTGGCATAAAGAAGGGAGCTGATGTGTCATCTCCTTGTGAGACCTAGTACAGTCTTTATATAATAGATAGATGTCATCCGGTTCGATGACCTCGATGTGACCCCATCTGTCAAGAGCAAGCCTCATCGATCCATTGAACATATCTATCTTTGTATTTCGAAGAATCACAATAGTTCCTGGTTTCATCAAGTCCACTGGCCCAATAATATATATAAGAAAAAGCAAGAAAGACTTGTGTTAGCAACATCATTGTATAAAATAACTAAAGTGATGCACTTTGAATAACCAATTGAATATCAGGGCAGAACAGATCCTAGAGAGTGTCTTTGATCAACAAAATCTCACACTCTAGCAAAGAATTGTAAATAAATTGCACAGGATCGTAAAAGGTTTATAGAGGGATTTCAAAAACAGAAAATGATCAGGAATTTGAAAGAGAACCGGATTATCATCTCACCTTGACCGTTGCGAGCGGTAAAGAGGATGCAAGCAGTCTCGTCTCCAACGAGACACTCAGAGATCCGAGTAGCTCCGAGATGAGAAGAGGCGGGAACGGAATTGACGACCTTAAAGGTCAAAGTGTGGCCCCTCGTGCCCGGCGTCAACTGATCCACCTTGACCAACACGACATCGACAAACTCGAACTCCACGAGAGACAAATTGTTTTCCTCATTAACCGTTATGTCAGTCGCATCGAGAGTATGCGACCCCATTTGTCAACAGCAAGCCTCATCGTTCCTTTGACCATAAATATCTTTGCATTCCGGAGAATCACAGTAGTTCCTGGTTTCATCAAGTCCACTGGACCCATAATATATACGTAAGAAATTAGCAACTATCACTGTATAAAATAGCTAAAGTGATCCACTTTGAATAACGAATTGAGTATCAAGAAAGAACAGATCCTAGAGATTGTCTTTAATCAACAAAATCTCACACTCCAGCAAAGAGTTATAAGTAAATATCAATGTGGGTTCCTAGAGAAAGCTTAAAATATCCGACATTTGAGTTCTTCACACAATAGCTGCTACAATGCTACAATGTTTTGATACTAAGATAACGGTTTTAAAGCCTCAAGAAATTCTACCTACGAACAAATTTGGTGCGCCACTAACTTTTGGTTCACATTTGAAATGTGATTAAGTGCACATTAGTGGTTTATCAGAGACTCAGAGATGAAAAGACAGATCTGAGCAAACTAAAATTCTACAGGAGATAATTCAAAAACATAAATGATCAGAAATTTGGAAGAGGAATCGGGTTATCTCACTTTGATCGTTGCGAGTGGTAAAGAGAATGGAAGCAGTCTCGTTTCCAATGAGACACTCAGAGATACGTCGGGGATGAAAAGAGGCAGCACTGGCCTTAACGGTCAAAGTGAGGCGCTTGCCGCTCGTGTCCGGCACCAACTGATCAACCTTGACCAATTTTCTCCTCCATTGTAGAGGATACTGAATACGCGGCGGCGGAGGAGGTGTGTTGAGTTTCTCGGCCGTGGGTTGTTCCAATTTGCAGTACGAGAGATTATGTCGGTCCATCCTACCTGTGGATCGGTTCGGCACAGTATCTCATTTGATGTTGAACGCTTTAAGTTATCCCACATAACCGTAACGCCATATAAGGTCAATTTGGATGCATATGGAACGAAGAGAAAATCTCATGAGAAAATAGCCACTACTTTTAGAGGAGTGAAGATAGAGTCCGGTTCACAGCGATCAAGTAAGCCGTCGATGATGTTAATCAAATTCCAATCGGCGTCGCTAGGCTGCGCTAAGAGAGAAATGCTTGTGAGTGAGAGAGAGAGAGAGAGAGAGAGAAAGAAAGAGAGAGAGTGTGAGTACCCGAGGCTGTTATGACATTCACCTCCTCCGCCCGAAGATTATTCTCGAGTTTCTCGTCAAAACTGGGAGCAAAAACTGAGGAAATTATGATAGGGCATTCTTGGATTCCAGATACAGTTAACGCATTTTCAATCAAATCTCTTGCTCCAACTCCAAGATATGGGGCTGGACAGTTATCCAGATCCCACAGGACAACAACCGATATCTCACCGATCGAATTGATCAACGACATATCACTGTTAATTCCAGATGAAACCTATGTCCGTCTTGATAATATTGACGACCTTAGGCAAAATATGAAATACAGACCTTTTATTTACATCATAAAAATATAACAAAATTTTAAACATTAATGATTATGTGTGGATCGTATTCGTATATACGTTTTTAGTATCACTATTCATTCGTGCAAAATTTGAGCATGATGTTTTTGACATATTTTTATTCCAAAATCAATTTCAAGCATGTGATTTACATTTTTACATTTTATTACTCAAGTTAGAAACTCCAAAGCTCTCATAATTAATAACTCCTTACACAAACCGAAAAATCTCAACGACAAACACTTTCTTGTCATGAATATTAACTACAAGTTCATACTACAAACAAAATATTGATACATGCTTTTGACTTTTACATTGGGTGATAGTTTTTTCTCATGTGATAAATTCATTATGGAGAAGTAACTCATGAGGCATTGAGAACCATATGGAGAAGAACTTGTGTGTCTTTTATTTTTTGCAAAACTGCAATTAAAGAATCAATCAACATATTTAAGCTTAAAAGAGAAAGATTGATTATACGTTATTTTATTCATAGTCAATTACACATAAGATAATATTGTATTTTGTCCATAACTCATTTTTTACAAAATCTCAATCTTTCTCTTAAAAAGTAAAAATCTAAAAAAAATTCGAGAACATAGTCTACAACAAAGCTAAAAACGAAGTGATCACTTTTTAATTTTTTTTCTTCCACAAAAACTCATACGTTTGATCAAAACCACTGACTCCATAATGAAATTAGAGACGAATTGGATATAATTGGTTATGCAAAACACTTTGCATTTGTAAGAAATTCAAATGCCCAAGTTTTCCAATTTTAGAACGATCTATTTAGGATGAAAGAAAATACTTGAGCAAAAACAAAATGAAGCTACCAGATAAGAGAAGCAAAACGTAACAAAATAAATACTAAATTGGAAGCCTCTTCGAAAGTATGTGTTATGTCTCTTTTTTAAATTTGCAAGATGAAGTTTATGTTGTCAAAAACAGTAGTTGAGACTCTTTTTTTTTAACACTGAACAAATTATGAGAACTATTACAAAGATAATTCTACAACGGACAATGCTACCCGCTGTATAACGATCTGCGATCACGATGAACGGATCCACTTGCACCATGCACGATCACGATGAATGGCTCCACTTGCACCACACTGAAGATTTTCTTATAAGCTTGCCTCCAGTAATCTGCAGAAATTGCGTCCTTTGGGAATCGAAACCCAGACCTCCTGGTGTAAAAGCATTAATGAACCATTTGGTCAACCACTAGATTAAGGGGCTTCCACTAGTTGAGACCCTAGGAGGGAATATAGTTTTAGAGAAAGAAAAATGTGAAGTGCATACATTATTGGCGCTAATAGGGTGTGGAAAAAAAAATTAATACGGATGAAAGACATAAAAAAGTTTTATGGATTGAGAAATATTAGCTTGTCAAAATATTGTGTGGAAAGTTATGACATGGTAAAAAGAAGTTAATGTGTATTAGTGTTTTGTTTTTACTGGTTTTTCATTTAATATTTTTTATCATGTGTTATCTTCTAAAAGCACAAAAATCTAATAAACTGTATATATGTGATATTTTAGAATGCCAAAATAAGTTAAGATTATGAGCCCCTTTTGTAATTAATCACATAAATATAGATACGGACCTTACGTATTTATCTATGTAGATAATAATATATCAAATGCTTGATGTAAAAAAAAAAGATAATAAATCAGGGTTTTTTTAATAATTTTAAAACATAAAAAAAAAATGGGCCTTAGACCTAAGGCGGTCGTCCCTCTCGCCATGAGTAAGAGCCGGGACTGATGAAACCCTAGGGTTCCACTTCCCTTGCTGCCTCTCCTTTTCGACCAGAGAAAGAATCTCTCTTCCTTTACCTGAATCGTTTACCGAAGTTCTCGAGTCATATTTGACTTCTTTCGGCCCACAATATGATACATTGGCCCATTTAAATTATAGACCTTAATATGTTATAAGAAAAAAAAAAAAAAAAAACAAATATATCTATTATATAAAAGTAGGCCAACTCTCTCCAGCTGCTTGCCACGTCTGCCACGTCGGCACTGGAGAGGTTGACACATGGCATTCTGTAAAAAAAAATCAAAAGAAAACGCTTCACATCTCTTCGTCTTCCTCTTATCTCAAAGGGTTTAATTGTTCACACCTTATTTCTCTTCCACCACCACCTTTGATACCGCGTCTAATTATAAGTATCCTCTATTATATAAAAGTATGTCAACTCTCTCCAGCTGCTTGCCACGTCAGCACTGGAAAGGTTGATACATGGCATTCTATAAAAAAAAATCAAAAGAAAACGCTTCACATCTCTTCGTCTTCCTCTTATCTCAAAGGGTTTAATTGTTTACACCTTATTTCTCTTCCACCACCACCTTTGATACCACGTCTAATTATAAATATCCTCTATTATATAAAAGTAGGTCAACTCTCTCTCCGCTGCTTACCACGTAAGCACTGAAGAGGTTGACACGTGGCATTCTGTCAAAAAAAAAATCAAAAGAAAACGCTTCACATCTCTTCGTCTTCCTCTTATCTCAAAGAGTTTAATTGTTCACACCTTATTTATCTTCCACCACCACCTTTGATACCGCGTCTAATTATAAGGATCCTTTTTCCATCAAATCGATTTATTTATGACCCTTCAAAATTCTTATCAGTCTCTCCACTTATTTGGAGTCCCGATAAAAGAGAGAAACTCAACGAACGTTGAGATGGAGCACTGCTCGTAATGTATTCCAAGTCTGGAACCATAGTGTATTCAAAGATTTTCATCTCCCCTTCTCTTGTATTAAAAACCAAGCGGCCAATTTCTCCACCGCCGTACAGATCGAAAGTAGGATCGAAGAAGGTGTGGAATCTTTCTCTGAGATGGACGAAGATGACATGGTTTTGGGCTTTGGTAAAGACAAAGACTCAAGGCACCTTGGAAATATAGATATATACCGGGAGTTTCATATATATGGGCATGATCGTGTTGGTCAGCCAAGTCAGTAGGTTTTGAAACATTCAGGCAATCAGTTTTGAGGTTCATGTCGCTTTCTTTTTAAGGAGTAAAGACACATGTACAATCTGATAACAAGTTGTGCGATCTTTAACATTTTCAGGTTGAAATTATCGAGGAAAGGTAAAATAAGTTCTTTGGAGAATGCTTGATGTTAAACCCTTGCATTGTTTTCATGGTATTGCTCACTGTCTCACTTTTTGTGGTTCTATTGATTTGGATGACTTTTTTTTTTTTTTTTGAAACTGGTTTTTGGATGACTATTGTTAGAGGCTTAATCTGCATGAATTTTTTTTCAAAATTGGAATCGATGTAGATGTTGTCAATTTCCGTATTATAAAGGAGATAACAACGACGACCATATCTTTGGTGGTAGTATTAAACAAGAATTCCTTAAATTGGGATGAAATGAGTTTATCTGCATCATTTTACTCCATCTTGAAATTTATTTCCATTATTTTTTAAGTATTGACTACAAAATTATGTGTAAAGAAATTGGTAATAAATAAAATCTGGCTCAGTTATTCTGCTAGGTGAAGTTGTAGAAGCTGAAATTAGTTTGCTTTTCGAATTGTTTCCACCTCTCAAGGACATGGAAAAGATCGCAGAGAAGCTTAAGCGGTTCATTGAGCTAAATTCTTTGTCGCAAGGTAAGATCAGAGTTGTTTTCTCTTCTATTTAATGATTTCTGCCCCAAATTGTTATAAACACACCTTTTGCATTTGCATTCATGTTTGACATATACAATTTGGCTTATGATGCTTAAGTTTGTGGATTCATTTAAAAGAACTATAGACGAAATGAAAACATAAAACCAAAAAAAACATTCTTTAGAAGGTGTTGCAGTTTCAGGAGCAAATAGAGAAAGGGAGAAGGAACTATTACTCGGTCAGCTGAGGAAACAGAGGTGTTACGTCTACTGAGCAAGTTTTTTTTTTTTCAATTACTCTCATAAGCTCGTAATAATTTTGTGTGTTTTTATTTTATAATCATTCTTCTTTTAAATTGGTTTGCATTGTTGCCGAGAGAATTTCGTAAAGGCTGAATATTTCTGTTTAGGAACTATAATTTTTTTATTGTGTCCTGAATTATGTGTAGTTAAAAAATAAAAGAATATTTTTCCTGGTAATGGTGTTCTTAATTTTAATCAGTTTTATGTGAATCTTTTAGGAGAACTTGCCAACCGTATTGCAGATCTCTTCCCAATAATCCATTCCTTAAGAATGTAAACAGTATATATACTCATTTTGGTTTCTATTTCTTCAATAATATGCATGCTTTTATGGTTATAAAGTGGGTTTTTCGGTTAGCACTAGGATGCGATTGACGTCTTGATAGTGTTTTTCGATTGTTATTAAATAAACGGTGTTTGGTTCATAACAAATTTCTAAACTACCAAGTTCTTAGTATCACTGGTGATTTATAAACCCAATATGTATATGAGATAATCTTTACTTTTATCTTCCATTCACGTGTTTTGTTTACGCCTCCTTTTGTTTCTTAGCACTTTATAACTTGAATGTGGAACATTTTTCACTCTCAATTACAACAATCCAAAAGGTTGTTATTGCTTTCGATTCTCGGAGGCCAGATAGTGTATTCACAACTTTGTAAAAGTAAACTTTTGTATTTATTATGTAAGTTCAGTTTTATACCTAAAGCATAAGAATTTGATCTTGAACTCGTACGTTCCTCAAATAGACGAGAGGAAAATCTTCATGGTGCATTCTCTCAATTGTTTAAGATGGGGATAAAATATTCCTGAAAAATATTTGACGTTCGAAACAATGCTGTGGAAGATGAGCTCAATCGTGACATAATCATGGATTTTGATCGGTTCATAGGAAGGAAAGAGTTTCACAAGAGAAGAGAAAATTGATATAGGGAACGCTCAGTTCTGGTAAGAATAAGAGACATGTTAGAAGGACATGAACATTATTTCATATTCTAAAGTAGTAGAAATAATCTGAAAACTAAAATAAAACACTGAATAAAGCAAATTAAACAAATGGTATGGTCAAACTGAGATGTTGGGAGAATAAAGACGAAGCATAAGAAATGAGCCATCCTAATAGAAACCACAACTCTTTTAAAATTCAAAATCAAGAAGACTTAAAGAAGTAATCCACCCTAAACTTGGTGGTCCTTGACAAAAACTTCATGAATAGCGGGGACTTCATAGTGGTCAACGAAGCTTGGCAACGCCCAAGTATACATACTTTACACCTATAACATTGCTCTCTATTTTGCAGTGCCCATACAAAATGTTTTCTTATCATAAGATATGAGATAACAATTAATTGAGATATGGTATCATCAAATGGCCATGAAAATACAGTATAAATCATGACCAAAAATTATTATCCATCTTCACTATTTGCGATTGAAGATATGGCTAGAAACAATAAATTTGTTTGTCATACCAATCAAAACCCGCGCGTAGCGCGGATACTCACCTAGTTTGAATATAATTCTTTGTAGAGAAAGTTTGTTCTCAAATTATTTTTAGATATTCTATGGCTTTTTTATATATTTGTTGACATTCCAAGGCTTTCTATTTACAATTACATAAATAAAGTGCAAAATTATTATTTAAGAAATCGCAAACTTCTTGAAATGTATATATTACGAGTGTTATAAAATAGATTGACAGAATAAGGAAGGTTTAGTGCTTAGGAGAAATATCCAAATTTCAATCTATTCTATATTTGTATACTGTTAACGCATTCGGTGGAAAAAAAACAATTATAGCTCCGCAATTGAAAATGACAACATTTCTGGTAAACGGAAGAGAGATTGTAGAATAGATTGACGGTATCATTAAGCGAATAAAAAATTTAACTAAAATCTTCCAAACAATTACTTCTATTTGTCATTAAACTTACGAACGTTTGAACAAAAATCGTGAATTTTTCATATAATTGGTAAAGAAAAACTTTGGAACCACTGAATTATTCACACAATAACCAAAACTTGTGTTGGTAAACAGTAAATGTGCCGGTATTGCCAAAATTACACGCATTTTTGGTGCGGCCATGGCTTTGGTAGTAAGCGTGTTCATCACAAATGATGAAATGACGCATGGTTAGGAAAAGTAATGGGGCATAACATAATCCACCGAATCAGAAAAACTTTAAAGACAATTTCACTAAGTATAGTACATGATTATCTATGTATATATATATATATATTACCAAATTTATTTCCCTTTCGTAAACGGATATATACGTATATTATAATTACATACATACAGATTGATATATACCCAAAAATAGAAGATCTCATATCCCTCCAGCTTAGCTAGAGTCTTTAAACTTCTGTCTCATCTCTTTCTTACAAAAAGATGGTCCTAAGGTAAATTGTTTTTATTGATTCGTAGAAAAGGTTTGGCTTTATATGTCTAATTATTAAAGTGTAGTTTAATCTCTGATTTAAACAAATCGAAATAGAGTTTTACCCACACACCAAAATATATATATATATATACAAATAGACGAACAAGGAGAGAAATGGAGAACTTACCAATATTGTTACCATACTAAAAAAAAGTTGGCAGACCAAAAGCATTTATACAATAATATGATTGGGAGATGTTTGTAAGTGGAGAGAGAAGAAGTAGAGAACGAATCATCATCTCATTTTCACTAACTTAACTAACCAAAGCCAAACGAATACGTAACTGAATAAAGATTAGCACTTTTTTATTTTTAGCTTATGAAAACAGGTTTTGGGATTGATTTGATTATTTATTCTCATCTCTAGGCAATGTTTTTCTTAATAGTGTTGAGGTTAGGAGTGGTGGCCTACAAGATACTTGACATAGAGCAGCACAACCTGATTGGAGAACAATATCCTCGGATCAAATACACAAAGAAGATTACGAATGGCTTTTTTCAAATGTAAAAAGTTTTGGAAAGTTAGTTTTCAGAAATCCCTAATATGTACATAAAAAATTAAGGGAAGGGGGTGATTAGTAAATAATAAATTGGTTTTTTGAGGCTTTTAAAAAATTTAAAGTCTTTATATGCAATCAAACTTTAATAATTTTGCAGTTATAAAAGTACACTTTAAAAAAATTTACAGTCTAATTTTTTTTTGTATCATTTTTTTGTTTGTTATAAAGCTAACAAAATATGACTTCAGCCCTTTTTTGTATTTTTTTTAAACACAAATTATTTCTAAAACCAAAATTTTTATATTCTTCTTTTTTTTTTTTTTGGTCAGACCAAAATTTATATATTCAATATTTTAAAACAAACGTTTATAGTCATCCCAACTAATCAATCCCAAATTTCTCTTGGATTTAAGAGGACAGTAAAGACCCTATAGCCAATTAAGAATTTAAGATTTGATAAATAGATCTAATTATTTGAACAAAGTTGCATGGAAACTCTGTCCGAGGTCTGTTTTCCATTTCGGAATCGGAAATTCTTGGAAACGCGATAAAATCCCAATAGAAACACATTTCCTAAAAATCTTATTTTGGAAACGCGACAAAAACTTACTTTTTTTTTTTTAATAGAAATATCATGATTGAATGTGTTTCTATTGGGATCTTATCAATGTTTTCTTCAATCATAAAATATGTTCACTTCTAGAATTGATATTTTAATGGATTTTGAAAGTTATTGGGTCTCTTTAAGGGGCCTTGAAAGACGTTAATAAAACCCAGCCCAGTTACCCATAAATAAATCTGTCTTCGTTAACCACGTTTTAACTTTTAACGATAATAACCCCATATCCCTAGTTCAACTTGGCCTACATATTTTATTCACTCAAATTCCATTTTGGCCTATAAGCTAGCAATGGTTGCCATAAAATAACTCCAATTTTAGCGTCCAAGCATCCGCGAAGAAGACCTCTGCATAAATCAATCCTAAATATAATCTTATAGTCATAATCAGATACCTTATTTTATCTTTACTCAAATTAATTATAGGATGAAAATTGAGAGGTCAACAACCACTAGTTATATCCAAGGGTAGAAACGTAATTGCAAGCAAAGTATCTTATTGAGCCTCTGAAGCGGCACGATGAACAAGTTGATGACACGTAAGCGCTTAAGTTGAGACCACAGACTCAATTAACTACCGTTCGATTACAAGTAGCCACTCAATCTCAACCCTTTATTTTATTAATAAAACCCCTACGACAGAAAAAAAAAAAAAAATTTGTTCGTTATCCTCTCATCGTCTTCCTCGTAAGACTTAAGAGGGTTTTGTTGATGGATTATCGTAGTTTCTACTCTCATGGTGTCTATCGAAAAATCATTCAGAAGAAAACCTTTGAAACGTTGAGTTTGAGTTTCAGAGTGTTTAAATTTCAAGCTTTCTCGGGAAAATTTTGAGCTTTTTTTCTTTCCGTTCTACGATTTTTCTCTTCGGGGATTAGATTAGATTACTTAGTTATGGCTCATGCTCGCGGCTTCGCTTCGTTGACCTTCTCGCCGCCGATTTCTCTCCGACGACTCCGTTTATTCCGTCCCCGACTTCATAGAAACTACAGCGTGAAACCCGATTCTCGAATCAGCTGCAACCTGAAATTCAACTACGCTGCTGGGAAATTTCGCGAGCTCGGATTATCCCGTTCCGTGGAGCTAGACCAATTCATCACAAGCGAAGAAGAAAACGAAGCAGATGAAATAGGCCAAGGGTTTTTCGAAGCGATTGGGGAATTGGAGAGGATGACTAGAGAACCATCGGATATTCTAGAGGAGATGAATCATCGATTGTCCTCTCGAGAATTGCAGCTGATGCTGGTCTACTTCGCACAAGAAGGTAGAGACTCGTGGTGCGCTCTCGAAGTGTTTGAGTGGTTGAAAAAGGAAAATAGGGTTGATGAAGAGATGATGGAGCTAATGGTTTCGATAATGTGCGGATGGGTTAAGAAATCGATACAAGAGGAGTGTGATGCAGCCCAAGTGTTCGACCTATTGATTGATATGGATTGTGTTGGGTTGAAACCTGGTTTTAGCATGATGGAGAAAGTGATTGCTTTGTATTGTGAGATGGAGAAGAAGGAAAGTGCGGTTTTGTTTGTGAAGGAGGTTCTAAGAAGGAGAGATACTTCTGGTTACAGTATTGTTGGTTCTGAGGGTAGAAAAGGAGGACCAACTGGTTATCTTGCTTGGAAAATGATGGTAAATTATATAACTTTGTCTCTTTATTTGAATAAGTGATTGTCGAAATCTTTAGAATTTGGTTGGATTGTGAAGTGGTTAAGATGATGGTAGTTATTCCTTCTTGTTACTTATTGGTTTTTGCTCTATCAGGTTGATGGAGACTATAAGAAGGCAGTTGATTTGGTTGTTGACCTAAGACTTTCAGGGCTAAAGCCAGAAGCTTACAGCTATCTGATTGCGATGACAGCCATTGTGAAAGAGCTAAACAGCCTTGGGAAAACCTTACGCGAGTTAAAACGCTTTACACGGGCTGGTCTTGTTGCTGAGATCGATGATCACGATAGGTTACTCATCAAGAAGTACCAATCAGAACTCATATCCCGCGGATTGGAATTAGCCGCTTGGGCGATTCAGGAAGGCCAGCAAAACGATTCCATTACTGGGGCGGTCCACGAGAGACTCCTCGGTATGTACATATGCGCGGGACGTGGACCAGAGGCAGAGAAACAGCTTTGGAATATGAAACTTGCAGGGAGGGAACCCGAAGCTGACCTCCACGACATTGTAATGGCGATCTGCGCTTCACAAAAAGAGGTCAATGCGGTCTCGCGGCTTCTGACACGGGTTGAGTTCATGGAATCCAAGAGAAAGAAGAAGAGTTTGTCATGGTTGCTCAGAGGGTACGTGAAAGGAGGGCACTTTGAAGAGGCTGCAGAAACATTGATAACGATGTTGGACTCTGGTTTGTATCCGGAGTATATTGATCGAGTGGCTGTGATGCAAGGAATGACAAAGAAGATCCAACGGCCGAGAGATGTTGAAGCATATATGGGCCTGTGCAAGAGACTGTTTGATGCTGGTTTGGTAGGACCTTGTCTTGTGTATATGTACATGGATAAATATAAGTTGTGGATAGTGAAGATGATGTGAAGGAAGGATAAAGAAAGAGCCTAGACAGAAGTTTAAAGACTAGCTAAGCTGGAGGGATTGAGATCTTCTATTTTTAGGTATATAAATCTCTATGTATGTTATAATAATACGTATGTATCTGTTTACGAAAGAGAAAGAACTTTGGTAATATTAATACATGTACATAGATAATCATGTACTATACTTATGGACCTTCCTTTTCAGTTCTAAATATTATTCCGTCAATCTATTCTATCTCAGTCGTAATATACAGTACATACATTTAAAGAAGTTTACAATTTCTTAAATAATAATTTTGAACAGTAATTAGATTAGGTTCCGCACGCAGGTAAAAACGGTTTTACGCTTAAATTGATAACTCGCGTAAATATAACCCGTATAATTAATTGATTCATACTATCTATAATCATGGTAAACATTCCCTCTATATGAATGAGATGGTTCTATAAATAAATTTCAAATCTTAATTTAAAGTTTATATTTCTGATTTTTTTTCATTTGATTCTTATAAAAAGTATTATCAAACATGATAACAAACCGTTATTAATCTAATTTTATATATTATGAATCTTATATAAATTTTATAGTTTACATTTTTTTTTTGATTTTGTAGTTTCTATTTTTCTCTTACTTTATTTTATTAGTTTCTATTTAAATAAAACACAATTTTAATTTGTTATTTTGTCTTATAGAAAAGTTTATATTATTACATTGTTATTTTTCGTTTTTTACACGTGTCGCGATCTCGTGAGTTAGAATCTTAATTTCCATTTTTTATTTTTTTCCTTTTATTCAGATTATTATTTTGACATATGTTGCGATCTTAATTAAAAATGACACATATATTATGATTTCGTGAGTAAGAATTATTCTACGTGTTATCAAATTTTTTTTTGGCATTTTTTTCTCTATATTAAATGGGCCAATGTATTATCTACAGTGTGGGCCCAAAAGAAGTCGAATATCAAATATGACTTGAGACTTCTGATTGCGTTTGCTGGAATTAAGTGAATCTGAAGGTGAAGCAAAGCCGAAGGAATGGAGGTCGAAGCTCCAACAATGGCAGGATCCACCATTAAGCTTACAGTCAAATTCGGAGGCCAATCAATACCACTTACGGTATCACCAGATATTACAATCAAAGACCTTAAGTCTCTTCTCCAACCCATCACCAATGTTCTTCCTCGTGGCCAGAAATTCATCTTCAAAGGTTTCTAATTAAATTTCGAATATTGTCCTCGCTAATCGAGCTAAATCCTTGTAATGGGTCTCATTCAAAATTCGATTTTTGTTTTCCTGGAAAAATAAAGGTAAAGTTTTGGAGGAGACGTCGACTTTGAAAAAATCTAAGGTTGGCGATGGAGCGAAAATCATGTTAATGGCTTCTCAAGGTCTGCATCAAGGGGTCAGTGTTCTTCTTTTATGATTCAATCATCTTTTTATTGAGTTGAAAGATATTAGAAATTTGGATTCTTGCTCTTTAGTAGGATCAATCTCATTGAGGAAACATCAACTTGTTAATGTTGTGGTAGTATATAAAATTGAACAGGAAGGTCCAGTGCTTAAGGAAGCTAGTACAAGGCCAATCTCTAGAACTGTTGTATCGGATAAAGTAGATCAGACAAAAGCTGGTCTCCTTGTAGACAAGAACCGCACTGATCGATGGAAAGCCACAGGAGTCATTGCTTTAGCTCAAGCCAATTTGAAGGTATATAGAGAAGGTCTTACATGTTTATTATTGTGGTTTTGGTTTGGATTTATTCTTCATTGGCATTGAACTTATTTGTTTTGGAAAAGGTTATACCCGAAGAAGTGTGGGACTGTGGATCCGTAGCCAGAGTACTTGATATCAGCGAAAACTTCATTCGAGAAGTACCTGCCCGAATCAGCTCTTTTGGTTCTATGCAGGTGAGAAATACATGGATTCATGTATATTTCAAATCTTTCTGTTTGTTGAAGCTTTTATATAGAGAATGATATGAGTTCCTTTGTAGAAATTGTTCCTTCAAGGAAATGGTCTGCCCGATGAATCCATTCAGTGGGAAGGAATAGCATCTCTGAAGCGTCTCATGCTTCTGTCCATTAGTCATAACAAGTAAGTTTATTGCTTTCGCTCTCTGAACTTTTCTCGTGGATATTATACACGCCTTCAATGCTAGCATTTGCAAGATAGTGTTTCTATTCTACTCGCCAAACTAAACTTCAAAATTGATTCGAAGCTGCAGTTATGCGTAAACCGTAATCACTAGACAAAGATATATTGTAGTTATGAACATCGAAATGAGGCCAAGTCGGGAAATCATTTTTTGTGATTGGGTTTTTGTTTGTTTTGCAGTCTAACTGTCCTGCCATCAGCAGTGGGTTCACTGACGTCTCTTAGGCAGCTTGATGTCGCCAACAACAAGTTGACAAGTCTACCGAATGAGATAGGACTTCTAACGCAGCTTGAGATCTTGAAAGCCAACAATAATAGGTAACATTAGCTTTACACATATCTTGTAAGCGATCCAAAAGACCAAAAAAAAGGTTACGCCTTTGCATTTTGATGATTTTAACATCTTTCTGCTGCAGAATAACTAGCCTTCCTGAGAGTATCGGAAACTGTTCCTTCCTCATGGAGGTAAAAAAAAAAAAAAACAGAAGAGAGATCTAATTCAAGACCTTAGACACTTTTTTTTTTGTTTTTTTTGGCAAATAACAAAAATAGTCAAAGTGAGTAAATTGCAGGTTGATCTTTCAGCAAATATTCTATCAGAACTTCCCGAGACATTCACCAAACTGCGTAATCTAAAGGTAAATCGAATCACCTTTTGCTACTACTCTTGTTCCGTGACCGTGGCTTGGCTTACTTAGTAGTGTTTTTGGTGTTTCAGACACTGGAGGTGAACAACACGGGACTAAAGACGCTGCCGTCGGTTTTATTCAAGATGTGTTTGCAGCTCTCAACATTAGGACTCCATAACACAGAGATTACTGTTGAATTTCTCCGACAGGTTTGTTTGTTTGGTCCGTTTGAGTCTTTAGCTTTTTTTCTTCATTTTCGAACTGAAACAAGAAGAGTATTTTTGGATTGTGGCAGTTCGAAGGATGGGATGATTTTGATGAAAGACGACGTACAAAGCATCAGAAGCAGCTTGATTTTCGGGTTGTTGGGTCTGGCAAATTTGACGAAGGCGCTGATAAATCTTGGTGATTGAGTCACCGAGTCGTTATAACTTACAAGTCTTACACATTTCCTCAATGCCTGACTATTTATTTACTAATTCAAAATCCAACTGAATTAGAGAAAAAAAAAATCGAATTGAATTTCANATATATATATATATATATATATTGTAATGTATTAAATAGTAAATACTAGTAGTACTAATATATATATCAGATAATATTATTAGGAGAGGTCTTAATTATTAAACGAAGCTGGATCCGAGCAAGAAGGGAATTAGGGTTTTGCGCTTTCCCCACTCTCTCGGTGATTGTTGATTTGCCCTTCCAATTAGGGCTTCGTGCTTTTCTCTCTGAGATTGGGTGATTGTTGATCTGGAGATGTGTTCCAAAATTAGGGCAGAGAAGGAGCAATCGTCGGAACCACTGTCTCTGATTACGTCACTTCCCGAAGATGTTATCGTTGACATCTTAGCGCATGTACCCATATGCGACTATCCAACACTCTCCCTCGTTTCAAAGCACTTTCGATCACTCGTTGCGACCCCTGAGCTATACGCGAGACATCCTTGTTGGGCTGCACTAAGCACTGTCTCTATGTTGTCCTCTATAACAGAGTAACCGATAATTACCGTTTGTATATTCTCTGCGGGAAAGCCAACGGCAATCACTGCGCGGTGGGTTCGAGGATATATGTGTTTTGTGGGAGTAACTATCACAACAAGACATCGAATGTCTTAAGCATTGACTGCAGATCTCACACGGTGCAAACTCTCCCCAACATGCCTGTGCCCATGTCTCGTCCAATCGCTGACATCATTGACGGGAGAATCTACGTAATTGGAGATTGCGACTCGAAGAAGAAGGTGATGGTGGTGTTCAATACAGAAACACAAATGTGGGAGCCTGAGGTTATAAAGCCAAACATTGAGCTAGGTGAAACGTGGTCGTTTTGTTGTGTGGTGATGGTTGATAAGTTGTACACGAGGAATTCTGATAACTTCTTTGTTTACGAGCCAAAGAAGAGTAAATGGGAAATGGACGAGATGCTGAATTCTAAGAAGTGGAAGTATGCGTGTGTAGTTGATGACGTATAATACTACCACGATTGGGTCGAGAACAAGTTAAGAGTTTGGAAGAGTTTTTGCGTGAGAGTACATTAACAGAGTGGTCAAATACTGTGAGTTACGGAGGGAAACTGGCTTTGTTTCTTCATAAACGATTCTGGAGTAGCCCAAGAGGGATTTTGTGTGCGGAGATTGCGCTGGAAAGACGCCAAGGAGGAGAGATTTGGGGTAAAGTTGAGTGGTGTGATCATGTTTTGACTTCTGGGAATTGTTACGTAACGAAACATCTAGCTGTTATAGTTTGATGCATGAACTCTTCTCATTCATATAACTTATTTTTATTTACTGTGAAGTCCTTGGAGAGAGAAACAATTATAGGTAAATACGAAGGCAAAGATCCCATAGATTACCACAGAATAGTCAAAATAATTGCTCTCTCTCTCTCTCTCTCTCTCTCTCTCTCTCTCTCTCTCTCTCTCTCTCTCTCTCTCTCTCTCTCTAGTATTGTTGACAAAAAGGGTAAATAAGCAGTAACCTAACATCTTTTCACAATCTAAGTACTGGTCAGCCCCATGAATAAACTGTGTACGGCCACCAGGAAACTTGAACTTGTTCTTGTCTTGTGGGTCTCGTGAAATCCAGTTCTGACCGCCTTTGTATTCAACGAGCCGAGTATGAGGAACATTGATTGAGCATATATACCTAGTCCACATTACTGATCCGATTTCTTGCTCTAACGATAATCAATGAGACGAATTTTTGCCGTCGCATTCGTCGACATTATTATTAATAAGGGATTCTAGACCTAGTCAACCGTCATTTTTACACTTCATGCCGTCCTTCGTGTAAATACTTGAACAACGTGCCGTTTATTATTATGGGTTGATTCATATTTCATTGGTTTGATCTTCATTTTCAGTAAGTCGAGGGTAAAGTTGCAAGAAAAAAACAACCGGAGGGTCTATTTGCAGAAAACCAAAAAAAAAAAAGGTTAATTATGACTTAAGTCCGATTTAGTATTATATACTCTAGAATACAAAAAGCATATAAATATGAAAAAAATAAAATAGTTCACTCTAGAATTCTACATTTTGATTTAGAGAGTGAATAAAAGGAGAATCGTTTCATTCAAGTTAATTTCCCTTGTTTTTATTATTTGAGAAAGTTGATGATATTCCAAAATTTAAGACTTCCGTCTGACTTAGTGTATATATTGCCGTCTATACCAATTTTATAATTATAATTAATTCTTTTTTTTTGTTTGAATCGAATGTAAAATTTATTCAACCAAAAAAAAAAACTTTTTTACAACAGATGTGAACTCTAGTTCAATGATTACTTGCACAAAAACAAATAGCTGACGAAACAAACTATCAAGAAAGCTGAAATTTAGAAAGTCTGATTTTTGAAAAACATAGTAGACAGTTATGGTCGGTCTGAGAACCAAACCATCATTCCGTCCTCGAAAGTGTGGCTTCCGAATTTTCATATCGCTGTTAATCTGTTTCGCACATTCTTATCTATGAGCTTGTAGAATCGTTGATGGGGCAGTGCCGGATCGCCATGTTTTCGAGCATTTCTCTCTCGCCAAATGTGATAGAGTGTTTCATGGAAGTGTATCTAACCAAGAACATAGTTGAGTTTTTGAATGTACGGTCATGTAGGATCGCTACAATGTCGTCCCATAAAGTTGTATACCTTTTTCCAAGCAACCTTCTCATTAGTTGAACCCAGATTTCTGAAGAGTATGAGCATTGAAAGAAGAGATGATCTCTTGTTTCTTCCGTAGTGCCACATAAGATGCAATCTGAGTTATGTCCGCTGTTCCATTCCTTCATATGATTCCTCGTTGAGAGCCTGTTTTGATCGCAAGCCATGAGGTAAAAGAGTACTTCGGTGTCGCCTTCTTGAACCAAATTCCCTTAGTCCATTCTTTCTTAGTTCTCACCTCTCAAATTAGATTCCAAGTTTCCTTTGTTGTGAATTTGTTCTTGAATTTGTTTTCAGCAAACAACCATAGCGCCACGTCTTGAGCTTCAAGTCGTTGTTGTCTCGCATTTCGTTATCTCTTGTTCGATGCTGTTCAGAATCTCTTGACGATGGTATCTTCGCCGTTCATTTAATACACAAATACAAAATTATAGACAATCACGTTCATCTTTCACCAACAACAACAAAAAGACAATCACACTCATCGTAATCGTAATATTATTATTCACTAATTGATATAACTTCGAATAAATATTTTGGAATAATGTTAAGTCAACATAAGTATTGAGTCGGTTGAAATATAGATTGTATATTAGATTAGATAGTGTATATTCATATCTCCTATTATCCCTTACTCATAGGAACCGTATATTTTATGTACAGTATATTGCTTTTGATATTTACTGATCAATTCAAGGGCAATTCTCATTCTTTCACTCGTTACATTGTCTCAAAATATATGCATACATACACGAAATAATCCAATACAGAGAAAACATGAAAAAAACTTACAAAATTTGAGCAGTACATTGGAAGTAATGTTAGAGTTAAGCGGAAAAAGAAAGAAAGAGTAATTCATTAAATTGCACACATGTATACAAGACAGAGGTGTAAAGGAATTTGAAAACAAACGTGGTTCCTTATTCGGCGGAAGAATTCGTTTTCTATCACTACAAGAAAATAGGTGATTTCCGACGGCTATTTCTGTCGGAAAATGTCCTTTCCGACGGGAAAAATCCGTCGGTTCCAGCTCGTCAGAAAGTGATATCCGTCGGAAATCCGTCGGAGTATTCCGACAGATTTTAGTCGTCGGAAAAGGGTCGGAATATTCCGACGGATGTTTGATCGGAACTAAACATGAGAATTTTGTCGGAAAACCGTCGGAAATATTTCCGACGGTATTCCGATGGGCCATGTTTCCGACGGATATTCCGATGGATTATTAATCTAAAATAATCGTCGGAACATTGTCGGAAAACTGTCGGAAATATTTCCGACGGAGTTTGGTTCCGACGGATATGTGTCGGATAATTCTGTCGGAAATCCGTCGGATAGCCGTCGCTAATATTTCCGACAACCTTCTGACGGATTTAGTTCCGACGGATATTCAATAAATTAATTGTTTTTAATTTTATTCTATATAACAAATTTATTAATTATATCAATTAAATAAAAATATTTGTATAAAAAGAAATAAATTATTAAAATTCATTTTTATAAAAAAATATTAAATAATTCAGTAAACAAAAAAAATTGTTTAAAAAAAACATAAAATATTAAATTTAAACGGTCGGAGGAGAGTTGTCGGGGTCGTCGGGGTTGTTGGGATCCCGAAAGAGATGGGGAAGGCGCCATGCATGATCTTTTGCAACTCGGTGAGCTGTGTCTGGGTTGAGGTGAGCTGTGTCTGGGTTGAGGTGTGTGCAGACTTTAACTCATCGACCTCCGCGTCACGTTCTTTCACCGTTTGGGTGAGCCTCTCGATTTCGTCCTTGTACTCCGAAAGAAACCGAGGAATCGAAGAAGAAGATTCATGGGTCGGAAGTCCGCCCAACCCAGCGAATCGACCTTTGACTTTTCGAGTTTCCTACGAAAATAAAACATAAAAATAATGTTATTAATGAAATGTCGAAAAAAGTAATTGAAAACAAATAGAAACTTACACCGAGGACAATGTCGTTGATATCTCCCCGGGGTAACTCGTTCGAGGACGACGATCCATCGAGAGTGAGCTGCGAGATTCCAACTTCACGTTCCCGTTCCACCTTCTTCTTCTTGCACGTCTCAACAAGGTCACGCATGCCCGGATCCTGGATCACACCAGTTTTTTTGTTGGTGTGCCTCTGCTCGATCACTTTAAGGTAGCCGGGAGCTCTGCCGTCTCTCTTCGCCTGTAAAATGTTGTTAAGTAAATAATCATAAAAACAAAATTAAAAATTAAAAATTGAAATTAGACGTACCATTTCCATCGCATCCCGTTCGACGGTCTTTGCGCCCCCGTTGTGAATGTACATCCCCTTCTCTCCTCGTTCGCTCTTCTGGTTCTTCGTGTTTGTTTTGGAGAGCTTCTTCGTCTTTGGCTTGCTCCAATACTCGCAGAAGCCCTTCCAGACGTCGTCGTCAAGGTCCTTCAGCTTGTCTTTGTTGTGTTTCCACTTCTGCTTCCACTCGTACATGTGGTTGGAGTACGAAAGCGCGGCATATCTGTCGAATTGGCCAATTACTTCCCTCGTAAGGGAATTGTGCCACGTGAAGTCTTGCTACGTTAAAAAAAACCATAATGTTAATATTCAAAATTAAAATTGACAAAATGAACTAAAAAAAAATACAAATCGACAATTTACTTACCGCGAAACTCCGGTGCCACAAGTCCTTCTCGTCTTTAGGCATGTCGGAGTACTTCTCGTGCGGTTTGTCCAACATGTTGTGGAGCATCCGTAAGATCGATTTTGTGATCTCAGGCGACAACTTAAACCTGAAAACATTTTAAAAAAGAATTAAGTAATTTTAGATTCAAAATCTAAATAATTAATTGAAATAATAATAATAATTTCACTTACCAAGTCCCATCCTCGAACTTCGGGTCAAGACGAATGCAGTGGCCCCTGTTGGGCTGTTGGACAAGTTCCTCGATGCTAATCCGACTCCGAGCAACGGATTGCTCGGAGTCCGGGACTTGAGTTCCAAAGCTCGATCCGCCAGGAGGCGTAGGCCGAGAACGGCGTCCTTGGGAGCCGCCGCCCAAACGTAGTGCGTTCTCGTTATTCCTGCGGGAAAAACAATAAAATCGTTAGTACATTGAAATCTAATCTTAATATATAACCACCTAACACTAATAAACCCTATAACTAACAAGATTTACAAAAACAAAATAAGAAAATAAGGAAAACAATTGAAAACTTACACTTGATCCATGTGTGGGTGATGAGAAATGAAGATTTGGAGTTTGCACTCTTCCTAAGTGAAATCGATCGGTTTTTGAGAGAGAAAACAAAGAAAAACCGTAAGAGAGAGAAAGAGAATCAGAGAAATGAAGAAGAAAGAACATTTCGCGTAAAAATATATGTCGATTTCCGACGGATATATCCGTCGGAAATCCGTCAGATTATTAAAAAATTTCATTTATAGGCGGTCAATCTTCCCGCGGTCTCGAAAAAACCAAAGTCTGTCGGAAATGTCATACAGTATATTCCTTGCATGTGTTTCTATTGGCCAGTCAACCGGCACGTGTCCAAAATTGGGGATTGGGGTTTGGGGTTTAGGGTTACGTAATAAGGTTTAACTAACCATAATCTACATGTTTCATTCAAAAAAATTGTTAATTCATCAATGTTAAAGATTTTCAATGAGGTTAATAGTTTTACAACATAAAACTATAACATTTCACAAAACATCTATATACCTTATACTATAACTTATACTAACACCTCTATCAAATTTTATAAAATATATAACACATTTTTGTTTTGAAATTTGACAAGTTGAAGCTATTGTATATACATCATACAAGTATTTGTCTACAATTTCTACAAAAAAAAACCTAACCCCTATACCCTAAACCACATTTTTTATAATCCGTCAAAAATCCGTCGGCAATTTTCGACGGATTTCTAACGGATATGGAGCTTGAAGGTGCAAAACATGATGTAAACAAGGTAAACATGTGAAATACCAGATGAATCTGTTGGAAATCCGTGGGAAATTTCCGACGGATTCAAAATCCCCGGCTAAAACTGGTTTCGGACTGCCATTCCTTAGGCTAAAACTGAATCCGTCGGAAATCCGTCAGAAATTTCCCACGGATTTCCGACGGATTCAGAATCCCCAGCTAAAACTGAATCCCCCAGGCTAAAACTGGTTTCGGACTGCCATTCCTTCGGCTAAAACTGAATCCGTCGGAAATCCGTGGGAAATTTCCGACGAATTTTCGACGGATTCAGAATCCCCGGCTAAAACTGGTTTCGGACTGCCATTCATTCGGCTAAAACTGAATCCTTCAGAAACCTGTGGGAATTTTCCGACGGAAGTATACTTCGCATTTTTTTCCAGTTTTTCAAAATGGATTATTACACTTAATTATATCAAATTTTTAAGTTTATAGAAATTCCACATAACTAATACATTCTACATAACAAATTTCTAGTACAAGTACATATATTTTACAATGCAAAGTTTATAAAACTACTATGAATCCGATGATGAGTAATTTGATTCTCATGAATCGGAAGTTTCCCCAAATTCGTCTAATTCTTCCTCTTAATCCTCAAATACCGATCGTCTGCATGTATGGTGAAATCAACAACAAGGTCTCCCTAAAGAGAATGCTCGATTGAACCCAAACCTACGGAGCTTTGTTGGAGGGGTTCATGATCGGACATCCCATGAACCCTACCTCTCGGGTTTATCGATGTGACTGTAACCCACGGGTCTTGATTGTTTGTCACCCGAGGATAGGGAATATAGCATACTAGACCATGTAATAAAGTCATATAAAAATTTAACCACGGGAATGCAAAAATACTAAATTAAAAATTTACATAAAAGAAAAAAACAAACCTTGTCTGTTTGTGAAGCAAGTACGAATGGCTCGTATTTCTGGAGTCGCCTTCTGCTATGTAATGATGTAACACTAAATTGGTCGTGTCGCACACCGCTTCCTACTAATGGGTCGTTCTAGTCGCATAAAAATGCAACGCATCTCAAACCAAACATTTCTCGGGTACTGAACATCAAAAATCTCACGTACGACACCATAGTATACAAGATCACCGGACTAAGTAGATACACCGTAATATGAAGTTGTCGCACTCCTATCATCCCGAAGAATCTTAAAAGCATACCCCCGTGTGCTATACATCAGATGTGACTATACGTTTGCTAGTGGAAAGCGCACAATTTCTTCTAACCACGTGGGAAATCTTTGTCCGTTAGCCTTCTCTTCTCTGTCGTGACCTGCACGAATAAAATCTAAAATGAGTAAAATAAATCATTCATTATATATGATAGTTAAAAACAAGGCAATTAAAACACTTACATAATCTATTAACCAACGTCCGAACTCTTCCTGTTTGAGCTTCATTAGCTCGTCATCTGTTTTGTTCGGAAATGCAAAACGTTGATTGATAACACCATATTTTACACCTTTTAAAGACTTTGTTTTCATAGGTTTTAATCCCACTTTGTATAGTTTTGGGATCTTTTCATGCATTTGAGTCTCATTTGTTTTAACTTGCATTTTAGAAATCCTAGAGAGTTTTGTGTCGTTTTTGGCTTGCTGGAGCCATATTTAGGTGTTTGGGAGCAGTTTGGATCAAAAGAATCGCTTGGAGTTTAAAGAAGAATCAAAAGGAGGAAAATGAGCAGAAATAGGCACAAGGTCGGTTTGAAACCGATCCCCCAAACCGATCTGGAAGAATTTTGACGGGAATGATAGCTGAGAACGGTTTCAAACCACTCTGAGAAACCACTCCAGAACCCATGATCGGTTTTAAACCAATATGGCAACCCGATCCAGAGGAAAATGAGCAGAAAATAGGCACGGGATCGGTTTTAAACCACTCTGAGAAACCAATCCACGTTGAATCTGGGACAATTTCATCAAGTTTTCACTTTCAAGCCAACTCATTCATCTTTTGCCACCCATAAAGAACAAGAGTGCTGGACATCATCATGCTACAACATTATCACTCTTCTTTTATCTTTATGCAAGCTCATAATCTCTTTTTCTAGATCTAGATCTATATTAGTTTTTTTTATTGTAAAAAGGAGGATTCATCATCTCCTATAAAAAGGGGTGGAATCCCTCATTTGTAAAACATTCAATTTCATGCATCACTCATCCAATAATAAATAGTTTTTATTTTCAAGTAAGGATCCAAAGTCTTCCTCTCTCGAAGAAATGGATGTGTTCAATAAATTCTCTTTTGAAATTTTGGACAAGATCTTCATATCCATGTCATTCACTACAAGAAAACACAGTTTTTCTGACTCCCAAAATAGTCGCAAATGACTAATTTGCGACCATTTTGAGACTAAAAAAATTAGTCGCATATATTTGGTCGCTAAATTGAATGGTCGCAAAACAGTTGCTCTTTTGCGACTAATATGTGACTAACATATCAGTCATAATTTAAAGACTGATTTTGCGACTAATTGTAAAAAACAAATTAAAAAAAAAAACAAAAAACAAAATACAAAAACAAAATATTTTTACAAAAAAAAGAAAAAAAAGAAAAAAAATATTTTTATTAATGAAATAATTACAAAAAATGAAAAAACAAAGAAAACAAATAAAAACGATGTCGCCGCCGGTGAGCGCCGTCGGTCTCCTCCTCTCCTTCATCGCCTTCTTAACCCAACCAAGATCGAGTCCTCTCCTCCTCTCCTTCTTCGCCGGTGAGCCCCGTCGGAGCAACCACTACGCAGCCCAACATCACCGCCGCTGATCTATTCCGCCTCCGAGAAGAAACCGCCGTCGGATCTGGAAAAACAAAAAAAGAGAGTTGTGAATTTTTTTGACAAAACTCGTGTCTGTAAATAGGGATTTCGAAGAACTTACCTTGGTTAATCGAGAAATCTAGGTTTTTTGTAGAGGATGAAAAACCGATGGAGATGGACACCAAAATCATCAAAATCTGTTAAGAATCAAGAGAGTTACGAAGATACAAAGAGAAAGGAAGAGAAGGAAGAAGAACAAGAAGAAGGAAGAGAAGGAGAAAGATTGTACGAAGGAGAGAGAAAATAAGAAGAAATGAGAAAAAACAATTAAAAAAAAAAACAGTTTAAATCCTCCACCGTTGGATTAAACCAATCGATGGTGGAGGATCTCAATCCTCGTCACAAGGAACTAGCCAATGAGAAGCTTTCGTTATTTTGTTATTTTGTCGCAAATTAATCGTGGACTATTTTGTGACTACTATTAAAAAAATCGACTGGAGTTCCAAATAAGTCACAAATTTGGGACTATTTTGTGACTATTTATACATGTTATAAGTAGAATCAAAAATCTTTACCCTAAACCCTAAACTTTAAGAACCTATAATGTTTGAATATCACTTTACAATAATTATGTATATATAGATGTTCAAAAATATGTTAAAACTTAAAAATAAATAAATTTTGAGAGAATTTCTATTTTTCAAAATCATTCTTTATAAAACACATGTAACACTAGTACATGTTATGATTAGATTGAAATTTTGTAAATGTTATATTTTTGTATATTATTTGATGTTTATGTGTAAGATCTAGTTTATGATTTAAGATTTAGTGTTTAAGGGTTAGAAGTTTAGGGTTTAGAATTTATAAAATGATTATATTTTAAAAAATTGTAAGTGTTGAATTTTTTTATATTATTTGATGTTTGTGTGTAAATCATAAAAGGGTTAGAGGTTTAGGGTTTAGGGTTAAGGGTTTGTGGTTTGAGTTTACAATTTATTGATTTCTAAAAAAAAATCAAGTGGAGTTGCAAATTAGTCACAAATTTGGGACTATTTTGTGACTACTATTAAAATTTAGTCGTAAATTAGTCCCAAATTATTCACAAAAACTGGGTTTTAGATTTAGATTTTATGATTAAAGGTTAGAGGTTTATAATTTAAGATTTAGAGTTTATGATTAAGGGTTAGAGGTTTATGATTAAGGGTTAGAGGTTTATGATTTAAGATTTAGAGTTTATGATTTAAGATTTAGAGTTTATGATTAAGGGTTAGAGGTTTATGATTAAGGGTTAGAGGTTTATGATTTAAGATTAAGAGTTTATGATGTAAGATTTAGAGTTTATGATTAAGGGTTACAGGTTTAGGGTTTAGAATTTAGGAATTATTAAAAAAATTATATTTAAAAAATTATAAGTGTTGAATTTTTTTGTATATTATTTGATGTTTATTTGTAAGATCTAGTTTACAATTTAAGATTTAGATCAAGTTTATGATTAAAAGTTAGATGTTTAGGGTTCATGGTTAAGGGTTTGTGGTTTGGGTTTAGAATTTATTGATTTCTAAAAAATAATCAAGTGGAGTTGCAAATTAGTCACAAATTTGGGACTAATTTGTGACTACTATTAAAAATTAGTCGCAAATTAGTTCCAAATTAATCACAAAAACTAGGTTTTAGATTTAGAGTTTATGATTAAGGGTTAGAGGTTTATGATTTAAGATTTAGAGTTTATGATTAAGGGTTAGAGGTTTATGATTAAGGGTTAGAGATTTATGATTTAAGATTTAGAGTTTATGATTAAGAGTTAGAGGTTTATGATTTAAGATTTAGAGTTTATGATTAAGGGTTAGAGGTTTATGATTAAGGGTTAGAGGTTTATGATTTAAGATTTAGAGTTTATGATTTAAGATTTAGAGTTTATGATTAAGGGTTAGAGGTTTAGGGTTTAGAATTTAGGATTTATAAAATGATTATATTTTAAAAAGTTGTAAGTGTTGAATTTTTTGTATATTATTTGATGGTTTAGGGTTTATAATTTTTTTTTGTATATTGTTTGATGTTTATTTAAAAAAAAATCGAATGGAGTTTATAAACGGAAGCAAACCAGTCACAAATTTGGGACTACTTTTGCAAGTCCTTAAACAGTCGTAATAAGCGACTCTTGTCTGATTAAACTTTTTAGTCGGTAATTTGGGACTATTGTGCATCTACTTTATGTGTAATCTTATTAGTTGCAAATCATTCACAAAACTGTCCCTATTTTTTTGCGACTAAAAAAATAGTCGCAAATGGTAGTCACAAAAACTGTTTTTCTTGTAGTGATTTCTAGAGAAGGATTTATGTACCTTTCTTTCTTTTATCTTTCATTTATGTATTTTTACTATGTTTACGTATTTTCCTTTGTTGTTCTTCATGTTTATATGAGTAGATTTTTGTTGGATCATGTTTAGGCTTTATTTGGTTGATTGATTGTTAGATAATGGTGATTTAGGATGATCTTGGATAAATCTTTCACTTAGGTTTGTTCTTAATACTATAATTGACATGACAAACCAAACTAGAATTACACCTTATATTAGTTAGATTTTTGGTCTCATCCCATGCATTAGGGAGAGATTCGAGTAAATGGTGTTAGTGCTAGATTAGAATTGTTCATTTATTTCTTGAACTTAGGCATTTCACATCCGGAAGGAGTCGATGAATTGCTTGAACCAAACATTTTGTGAGTTATTCATCCCTAGCCTACGAGAGTTGAGTTAGAGTGTTTAGTGAACTTAATGGACTTGTGATTAATGCTCATCAATTATTTTTGATTGCATACGGGAGTTTAGCTTAATCGAGTAATCGATGAAGTGATTAGTACCACGGGAGTGGACTAGTCAAAAATTGAATTGTGTTACGTGTTCTAAGATAGTGATTAATGCTTCCAAATTATTCTTTGTTTAATTGTTAATCATCTCTTTGATAGTTTAAGCTATTATCCAACGTTTTTCTTTTTGTGTTTTGCTTTTTTGTCTTTTATTTTCGTTCGATAAAAAACATAAAAACCAACAAAAACGTTTTGCTCTAGATTAAGAAGTTTCTTGCATTCTTAGTACTTCAATCTTAACCCCATATGGATTAACATCTTAAGTGCTACAATGACATGAGTACAGTTGGATAATTGAAATCGAAAAATATCTCGTATCATTGATATGCCATATACATCATGTAAGATTGAAGCGATCATCATGTTAACATATATATAATCAAGGACCCAATAAGTAATTAATAATTTCGTTCAATATAATATCTCTCATATTCTTCAATTCCGTCGCAGTTTGTGAGAATAAACATATGCAAATGATCCCACTCATGTGCTGAAAGTCTCTGCTTCTTGCCTTTTCCATTAACTCGTCCAATCTCTAAGAATATATGAGGAACATCGACCGGATAGAAAGGTAGTACGCCTCCATCATCATGTCGAGCTGGTCTACGACTCTTCGTTTTGACTTGTGATGGAAAGTAGAGCTCGGCAAAATGTGTGGTTTTTTCATTGATGCTATGTGCGACAATAGAACCCTCCACTTTGCTCAAAATTTTTTACCTTTTTCTTTAGATGAAACATATACCGTTCGAAAAGATAAATCCAACGGTACTGAACCGGCTGTTTCTCGAGTGAGATGAATTGTTAGATGTTCCATAACATCAAAGAAAGAAGGCGGAAATATCTTCTCCAAATTGCAAAGGATTACGGGTATATTATTCGCAAGATTGCGGATACCGTCTAATGTAAGAGAGCGCGAACATATATCTCGAATAAAAGCATCAATCCCTACATAATATGCATAACAAATGAATAAATAAATATTAAAGTATTGTGTAAAGTATTTAAAATTTAATTTAATGATTGTATACCTGCAATTGCTTCGTGGACATTACGTGGTAGAAGATATGCAAAGGCAAATGGAAGGAGGCGTTGCATCACCACATGGCAATCATTACTCTTTATCCCAGTAAACTTCCTTTTTCCATGATCAACGCAGTTCCGAAAGTTAGATGCGTATCCGTCCGAGAATCTAACATTATCGGTAATCCAGTCAAAAAACTCGGCCTTTGAAGGTTCATCCAACCGAAAGGCCGGGACTGGAGGCTTCCCGTTCCCTGTCACATGTAGTGCTCTACGAGAACAAATGTCTGGCAAGTCCAATATAGACTTCAGATTGTCCTTCGTCTTCCCTTGGACATTGAGAACGGTGTTCATAATGTTGTCGAAAAAATTCTTCTCAATGTGCATGACATACAGATTATGCCTCAAAAGATGGTCCTTCCAATAACGCAAATCCCAGAAAATACTCCTCTTGTGCCAATTATGTAAGTTCCCACAACCATCAACAGGATGATGACCGTTACCACCACAATCAACGGTACTATCTGCACCAAAATCTTTGAACTGAGTCAACAAATATTGTCCATCTAACTCAGGAGGTGGACCATCAATTACTTTCTGATTCTTTCTAAACAATGTGGTGCTCCGACGATAAGGATGATCTCTTGGTAGGAATCGCCTATGACAATCAAACCAAGACGTTTTGCGTCCGTGCTTAAATTGGAACGCATATGTGTTATCTTGACAGTACGGGCACGATAACCTTCTATGCGTTGTCCATCCTGATAACATGTCATATGCTGGAAAATCGCTAATGGTCCACATAAGTATCGACCGCATGACGAAATTCTGCTGACAAGAAACATCAAACGCCTCAATTCCATGCTCCCATAACATTTGCAGCTCAAAACTCAATGGCTGCAAAAACACATCGAGTGCTCTCTTCGGATGCTCTGGTCCAGGAACAAGAATGCTAAGGAACAAGAACTCCCATCTCATGCACAAAGATGGCGGCAAATTGTAAGGTGTTACAATTACTGGCCACAATGAATATTGTCTACCGTGTTTCCCAAAAGGGTTGAAACCATCAGTACATAATCCAAGGTATACGTTCCTCGCCTCATACGCAAAACTAGGATACATTGATTGAAAATGTTTTCATGCTCCTGCGTCTGAGGGATGAGCAATTTCTCCATCCGTTGTATGCTCTGCATGCCATCTCATTGCTCCCGCTGTGCGCTCTGACTGATATAACCTCTTCAATCTCTCTGTTAACGGCAAATACCACATCTGTTTATATGGCACTGACACCCTTCCACTTGTTTCCTTATACCGAGGTTTGCGACAAAAACGACATGTTGAACGGTCTGTGTCCTCTCTCCAGTATATCATACAGTTGTCGATGCATACATCTATCATCTGATACGGCAATCATAGCCCAGCAACAAGTTTATGTATCTCATATATGATGCCGGTGCAAGATTATCTTCTGGCAAAATGTCTTTCACAAAATCAGCGATTGCATCCACGCACTCCTCACTCAAATTGAAATTCGTCTTTATACCCATCATCCTAGTTGCAGCTGATAAAGGGGAATGTCCACCTCTACACCCATCATATAAAGGATTTTTAGCAGCGTCTAACATATCAAAGAATTTTCGAGCTTCTGCGTTAGGTTCTTCCCCTCTATCTCTATACTCAGCAATCGATGGCATACTTTCACGGAATGCATCGTTCACCATCTGAACATGACCTACAGTACTTTTTACTTCCATTGCACGTTCTTATAAGCTAACGTTATTCCCAATATATTGTTCACTAGTACTAGCATAATTATCCACCATTGTATCATTTTCTCCATGATAATATCAAATCTTGTAACTCGGCACAAACCCATGACAATAAAGGTGTGACCATACTTCATCTATCACGATTAATCTACGATTCCGACAATTCGTACAAGGGCAGTAGATTTTACCGGTTTTTTTTTCTTTCTTCTGCTTAGCCGCAAATGTCATGAATTCCTGTAGACATTCTCTGAATTCTTCCGTAACTAGGCCCGTGTCCGGAATTTGATGAGGCTTGTCCATCCATGATCGAAAATAATTATAAGGATCTGAAGAAGACATTTTCGTAAGGAATTGTAGATGAGAGGGTTTTTTCTGATTGTAAATGAGAGGGTGAATACGTTTTTATAAGGAAATTGTGCGCGTTTTCCGACGGATTTAACGGCTATATTCAAACGGCTATGTAACGTATATATTATTTCAAACGGCTACAATCTGTCGGAAACCCGTCAACGATCCGTCGGAAATCCGTCGGAATTTGTCCGACGGATGGTCGTCGTCGGAAATCCATCGGCAACGTCAAACGGCTACATCATCTGTCGAAAATCCGTCGGTAACTTTTCGACGGAACATTGTCGTCGGAAATCTGTTAAAAATTTCTGACAGATTTCCGACAGATTTCCGACGGAGTCTGTTTTCCGACGGATGTTACTTTCGTCCAATTCCCGTCGGAAATGACCATGTTTTTTTGTAGTGTATAATCCATTTCTCCAATATTCCCATTCAAGTAGGTGTATAAAGATATACAAAAAAAAAGAAACGATTTAAATTGAACCCGATCAATTGTTCAAAAAATCCTAAATAATTACAAAATAAATTTTCCAAAAGAAAAAAGGAAAAACGAATTCGATAAGAAAAAGAAAATTAGAAAAGGAAAAGGTAAAGTCTATTAAAAAAAAAAAAGAAGGAAAAAAAAGGTGGCGTTCTCGTTCAATATCTCTCAAGCTCGAATCCCCTCGTCGTCACCAAACCAAGCTTCTTCTTCGATCTTCTGTTAGACCAGCCGTGCCTTGGCATCATCCTGAATTAGTCTTGCATGTGGAATCTTATTTGATAATATTAAAGATTACATATAATATTAGGAAATTAGGATCCCTCAATTAGGGTTTTGCGCTTCCCTCGCCAAAATCTACACATGTCTTTTAAAATTAGGGCAGAGAAGGAGCAATCGTCGGGACCACCGTCTCTGATTACGTCACTTCCCGAAGACGTCATCATTGACATCTTAGCGCGTGTATCGAGATACAACTATCCAACACTCTCCCTCGTTTCAAAACACTTCCGATCACTCGTTGCGTCCCCTGAGATATACGCGAGACGATCCTTGTTGGGCTGCACCGAACAATATCTTTATGCTGTCCTCTATAACATAGTAACCGCTAATTACAGTTTGTATATTCTCCGCCGGAAAGCCAACGGCAATCGCTGCTTGTTCCTTATCTCGTCGCTTCCCGATATGCCTTATCTGTGTAAAAGCTTTGTCGCGGTGGGTTCGAGGATATATGTGTTTGGTGGGAATAACTATCACAACAATACATCGAGTGCGTTAAGCATCGACTGCATATCTCACACGGTGCAAACCCTCCCCAGCATGCCTGTACCCATGTCTGGTAGAAATACAATCGCTGACATCATTAACGGGAGAATCTACATAATTGGATATTGCAATGATTCTGACTCGAAGAAGGTGATGATGGTGTTCAATACAGAAACACAAATGTGGGAGCCTGGGATGATAAAGATGGGCATTGAGCTAGGTGACACGTGGTTGTATGGTTGTGTGGTGATGGCTGATAAGCTGTACACGAGGGATTCTGATAACAGCTTTGTTTACGAGCCAAAGAAAAGTAAATGGGAAATGGACGAGATGCTGAATTTTAAGAAGTGGAACTATGCGTGTGTAGTTGATGACGTATTATACTACCACGATCGGGTCGAGAACAAGTTAAGAGCGTATGATTCAAAGCAAAAGTGTTGGAGAGTGGTGAAAGGTTTGGAAGAGTTGTTGCCTGAGATTACATTACCAGAGTGGTCAAATATTGTGAGTTATGGTGGGAAACCGGCTTTGTTTCTTCATAAAGGATGCTGGAGTAGCCCAAGAGGGATTTTTTGTGCGGAGATTGCGCTTGAAAGACGCCAAGGAGGAGAGATTTGGGGTAAAGTTGAGTGGTGTGATCATGTTTTCACGGGGAATTGTGACGTAACGAAAACTCTAGCTGTTATAGTTTGATGCATGAACTCTTCTCCTTCATATAACTTGTGTTTTGTTTTTTCATTATCCTAAATCTCTTTTGGCTTATTTCGTTTTATGCAAATGAAAATAGCTGATTTGAGGAAAAATTATTAGTTTATTTTGAACGAAAAAGTAGTTAAGAATGCTATAGATCTTGACCCTATAGAATTCTTGAGTTGATTTGGTTCTCTGACTCAGTTTATTCAATGTTCGTTTTACGTTCGTAATTGATTCAGAGAGTGAATAAAGGGAGAATCGTTTCTGGTTCTTGAGGACATTTTTCCATCAACTAAAAAAGAACTACACTAACCTGTCCATGGTAGACAAAGGATTTACACGTCTAAAATAAAGATTAATTGTATCCTACATGTACTTTTTAAATTATTGTAAAAAAAGCAAAGGTTACCAAAATATCACCTCGTGGCATGATCTCTCTCTCTAAAATCTACACATGTCTTCCAAAATTAAGGCAGAGAGGGAGCAAACAACGAAACCACCGTCTCTGATTACGTTACTTCCCCAAGACGTCATCATTGACATCTTAGTCCGTGTACCGAGTTGCGACTATTCAACACTCTCCCTCGTTTCAAAGAACTTCCAATCACTAGTCGCGTCCGATGAGCTATACGCGAGACGATCCTTGTTGGGTTGCACCGAACACGGTCTCTATGTTGTCCTCTATAACAGAGAAACATGTGATGACAGTTGGTATATTCTCCACAGGAAAGCCAACGGCAGTCGCCGCTTGGTCCTTATCCCTTCGCTCCCGCTATGCTTTACCGTGGAAGCTTTGTCGCGGTGGGTCCGAGGATATATATGTTTGGTGGGCTGAACCATAACAATATGGCGTTAAGCATCGACTGCAGATCTCACACAGTGCAACCCCTCCCCAACATGCCTGTGCCCATGTCTGGTACAGTCGCTGACGTCATCGACGGTAGAATTTACGTAATTGGATATTGCAATGATTATGACTCGAAGAAGGTGATGGTGGTGTTCAATACAGAATCACAAACGTGGGAGCCTGGGGTTATAAAGCCAAACATTGAGCTAGGTGACACGAGGGATTCTCATAATAGATTTGCTTACGAGCCAAAGGAAAGTAAATGGAAAAATGGACGAGATGCTGAATTTTAAGGAGTGGAGGAATGCATGTGTTGTTGATGACGTATTGTACTACCTTAATCCGGGCGAGAACAAGTTAAGAGCGTATGATCCAAAGCAGAAGTGTTGAAGAGTGGTGAAAGGTTTGGAAGAGTTGTTGTCTGAGATGACAAGTTCATGGTGGCCATACACTGTGAGTTACGGTGGGAAACTGGCTTTGTTTTTTTTAAAAGTGAAAGAAGAACAAGTGAGACTTGGTGTGCCGAGATTTCGCTAGAAAAACTTCGAGGAGAGATTTGGGGTAAAGTTGGTGTGATCATGTTGACACAGAAAGCAAAAACAAAACTTTCTTCCATCAAATAAAAAGGAACTACACTAACCTGTCCTTGTGAGACAGAAGCGGCGACGAAAACCACCACAACCACCGCACCAATAGTTACAAGCTGTTGGAAACCGGTAGCTAAAACCGGTAGCCTGAGGAGATAGTCCGGAACAGCGGTGGGGAACAAATGTTTGAAGCATAGAAGAACGGCGAATAGAAGAAACCTACCTAACAGAAATCCGTTACACTGAAAATGTCTTACGAAACTGATGCAATCTTATTAATCAGCTTCTCATTAGTATTTTCTTCTTTCCATTTGTGCAAAGAACAATGAAAAAAAGGAGAAAAGTACTTAGAATTAGGTAAAGATGAAGTGTCGATATATCAAGTAAGAAGACTATGAACAAAAATGAAAAAGATGCTCGTGAGGAGCGTGGAGAGAAGAGAAGGGAGCTTTGGAGTAAAGTTGTCATTTCTGAGAATTTTTGCTTCCGGAAATCTCTAGCTGTTATGGTTTGATGCAGGAACTCTTCATAACTTGTGCTTGTTTTCTTTGTCAAAAATATTTATTTGTCCAGCTTCACCCAAATTCTTGGATGAGCTTTCTTTTCATTATACAAAATATCTCATTTCGCTGATTTGTTGATATAAATGAAAAGAGTCAAATTTGGTGACCTTTTTCAAACCAAACTGAAGCTAACATTTAAAAAAAAAAATCCAAGCAAAATCTAAATTTCCATCGGTAACATGTTTTATGCAAAACTTGCAAAAAGTGAATAAAAGGAGAGTGAATCAAAGTGAATATCGATCGAGGATATTGGTTTGAATTTACGAGTTCACTCTAGAATTCTACATTTTGATTTTTTTTTTTTTTTGATAACTCATGTGATCCGGCTGAATTAGGAAACCACCGGCAGCGGTAGCTTCGGGTTTTTAATTCTAACTGTTGACCAGCACATTATCCGCCCAACACCGACTAATCCTGGAGTCCGGAAAGATCATGTGAAAGCCCCGGTGGCCAAGAGCTTGTATATTTTGATTTAGAGAGTGAATAAAAGGAGAATCGTTTCTGGTTTTGATAAAAACTCCGGAATTTTCATTGTTTTTATATATGAGAAAGTTGATGATATTCCAAAAGTTAAGAGTTCCGTCTGATTTAGTGTATATGAGTATATCCATAGCCGTCTATACCAATTTTATATTTACAATTAATTCATTTAATATACAGATACAAAATCATAGACGATCACAATCATCTTTCACAAAAAAAAAAAAAAGACAAATCACATTCATCGTAATTGTAACACTATTGTTCACTAACTGATAACTTTGAATAAACTTTTTGGAAAAATCTCGTTGTTAGTCAACATAAGTGACAAGACCCGTCCCCAATCACTTTGAGCCCTAGATCTCGCGTCCTCATTTGAACCACAAGCAAACACACCTGCACACACTAAAAGGAAAAAAAGAGAGGGCTGAATAAGTTAGGACGCATGTGTGTTTGCTTGAGGTTCAAGTTAAGGCGGCGAGATCTAGGGTTCAAAGTGATCGGGGACGGATTTTGTCAATAGGTATTGAGTCGGTTCATATATAGATTGTATATATATTAGATACACTGTATATTCATATGAATCATATCTTCATGTATTGCTTTTGATATTTAGTGATCAATTCAAGGGTAATTCCCATTCTTATTATTATTATTATTATTTTATTTTTATTTTTATTTTTTTATAATATTTTATTTTTCTGTTGTCCTTCCCTTAATGGGACAACATTTTAAGTTACAAAACATAGCGAAAATACATCGGAACTAGTAAATTACAAACAGAAATACAAGAGGAAAAAAACAGTTCAAACCTATAAGCATGAAAAAACCAGTAGAGAAGTTTTCTTGATCCAAATCAGCAGAACAAGCTTTCAAGGCGCCAGATGATTCAAAAACTGAATGTATCCAAACCATGTGTTAGTCGTTACATTGTCTCAATATATATATACATGAAATAATCTAATACAGAGAAAACATGAAAAAAAAACCTTACAAAACTTGAGCAATGCATTGGAAGTAATATCAGAGTTAAACGGCAAAATGAAAAAGAAAGAGTAATTGATTAAATTGCACATATATATACAAGACAGAGGTCTAAATGTTGGAAATTGAAAGAGATATAATGGATTGATTGATTAACATAAGGGAAATACAGATACATTATATAGGACAGAGAAAAGACAAAGACAACATAAGTATTAGAATGAGGAGCGTATGAGGTAGTAGTGGGGAGATAAGAGTGGGAGATAAGAGTTAATGGTACAATAATAATACAAGACTCTAATACTCTCTCTATTCTTTCTTCCTCTCTAATACTCCCCCGCAAGCTTGGTCGTCGGGACGCCAACAAAAGGACCAAAGGCCAAGCTTGCAACACGCAAATGACTACCTCATTAAAAACTTTAACATATAAAACATCTTGGGATAAAACTATGTTAGGGGAAAAAGAGTATAGTCTTCACGGTTGCTTGATGTAGCTATGACCCCGGTTAAAAAAAAATGATTAAACCGGCTCCTTTCTCCCAAGTGTTTCCATTCCTTTAGTCATTCTTGACTTGATTTCTCTTCTTATGGACTTCTTCATTTCATCTAGAGCTTCTTTTTAGAATTTCCACGCATTCC
Source organism: Eutrema heterophyllum (assembly GCA_002933915.1). NCBI lineage: Eukaryota > Viridiplantae > Streptophyta > Magnoliopsida > Brassicales > Brassicaceae > Eutrema > Eutrema heterophyllum. The sequence continues at coordinate 960,914 of PKMM01003508.1, read as the reverse complement.
TCCTCTCCTTTAAACCTTCATCATTCATGAGATGTAAAGAAAAATTTTAAAAGTATATGTCATGGGTTTTAAGAAACAAATAGATGAAACTTGAGTTTTCAAATGAGAGAATTACTAGTAATTAATCTATGGACTATTAATAAGGTAATGAAATTAAAAACAAAATGGATAGAGTTTAGAGAGTAGCCTTTTGAGGTGAAGAAGATTCTTAGTTTAAGATGCGGTTTTGGTCATCTTGAGATTGATCTCCCCCGCAATCTTGACTTGTTCATGGTTTAAAAAACCATCTCTTGGAACCTTGAAACCTTGTGCATAACCGATCTTGACATCTTGTGCACATCCGATCATGAGTTCCATCAACTTCACACTAGCACCAATGCATTGGACTTATTCAAAGTATCCCACCAGCTTGCCTCTCCACTAGAACTTCCACCATAGCCACCTTGGGGTCTGCCATCTTCAGGTCAGCCTCTTCGGTCCGCCATCTTCAAGTCAGCCGGGTTAACCTAGGTTGGGCTTGTCTTGTGGTCTCTGAAACTTGATGGTTACTGGTTCAATCTCCAAGCATGGTTGTTGTGCCTTCTCATGGCTTTCTTGAAGCCTTTAGAGTTTGAATCTAGCCACCAGCTGACCTCCAGCCCGCATGACTGATTCTGAACAGATTACACTCGCCATGTCTTCTTGAGACTGCAAGCAAATCAAAACAAAAAAAACCATCTCTCGGTTTTGAAACTTTGAGATTTTGGAGAGTTCAAAACCGTGAAATGCTTAGAGAATATGGAGAATAAGTAACCAGAGAATGGGGTTTAAAGAATGGTGAAAAATCAAGAAAATAAGCGGAAGTATAAGAGAATAGAGAATGAAGAATTTGCTCAAGAGTTCAAATGGACAGAGTTTTGCTCTCTGTTTTCTTGAGTTTTGCGGAAGCAACAACAGCCAAGAACACTATCAGAATAACCATTGATTTGGTGTTTTCCGTGGCTCAGACAAAGAACAAGGAACTTGGATTCATTAAGGTTTTATGCTTTTTCCTCATAAGAGTAAATCTCTACCCAGAATAACCAAGAACAGCAAGAACTTTGGCGTTTTAATAGCTGGAACACTCAAAGAACCGTTGGACAATTATTTTACCCACTGGTTAAAGACAAGTACTCACGAATAACACATGGAAAAGGAGCTTTCCGTGAGCTTTAAACAACAAGAACCACAAAATAGCACAAGATTTAGTGTCTTTCATGGCTTAAACAAGAACAAGGAACTTGGATTCATCAAGGCCTTATGCTTGTACCCATAAGAGTCAAGCGGACCAAGGTTCTCTTCCTTTGATATTTTTAAAGAAAAGCAAGGGACTTGGATTCATCAAAGTTTTATGATTATTCCTCATAAGAGTAAAACTTTACCATGGTTCTCTTCCCTTTAATATTGTGAAAAACAAACAAGAGATGGCTTAGAGATGAGAATGGAGCTTAGAGAGAATGAGAAAGTGGAGTAAGGAGCCAAGAACCACGGATCTAAGTGTAATCCATTCCCAAGGGAAGGTACTAAAGCGATCCATGGATTTATCAAGGCTTTCTCATTCTTCCTCTCTCTCCTTTGTGGTTCTTCACCACAACCACCATTTATTTTCTCTTCACAGTCAAAACAAAAATTGAAGACTTGAAAAACAAGTTTAAAGAGTCACCAAGAAAGATGCTCTGATACCATGTTGGAAATTGAAAGAGATATAATGGATTGATTGATTAACATAAGGGAAATACAGATACATTATATAGGAGAGAAAAAAGACAGACAACATAAATATTAGAGAGAGGAGCATATGAGGTAGTAGTGGGGAGACAAGAGTTAATGGTACAATAATAATTCAATACTCTAATACTCTCTTTATTCCTTCTTTCTCTCTAATACTAAAGGAGTTTGAAAACAAACGTGTTTTCTTATTCAACGGAAGAATTCGTTTTCTATGATTTCGTTTCTCCATCCAATATTACCATTCAAGTAGGAGTATGAAGATACAAAAAAAAACGATTTAAATGAACCCGATCAAGAGCCTTGGTGAATACATCAACAACAAATTTTGGGATCATTATGAGATAAAGAACCAAACCGCTTATTTGCAGATTGCAATTCCAAATAGACCTAGGGTGAGATCAAAACTCTTTTCCTATATTATTTAGCCTGTTTAATGACTCACTTGATCATGTAAAAAACTCCTTTTGATTCGTAAAAAACATCGATACAAGCCTACAATTTAGTGTGCCAACCTCTTGTTCTCTGGCGAATTTTAGGGCTGGGCACTTCGACCCGTTACCCGTATTCGACCTGTTACCCGACTCGTACCCGTCTATAAAAAAAGGTACCAGTGACCTTAGGGTCGGGTAAAGGGTACTCGTTTTATGTCTCTCAACTCTCAGGCTCGAATTCCTTAGTCTTCACCAAACCAAGCTTCTTCTTCGATCTTCGTGCCTTGGCATCATCCTGAATTACTCTTGCATGTTCTAAATTCAGAGGATCTTATCGGAATTAGGGATGGTCTCTCTCTCGGTGATTGTTGATTTGAGCCTACTATTAGGGTTTTGCGCTTCCCTCGCCAAAATCTACAAGTCTTTTAAAATTAGGGCAGAGAAGGAGCAATCGTCGTCTCTGATTACGTCACTTCCTGAAGACGTCATCATTGACATCTTAGCGCGTGTGCGACGATCTTACAAAACTCTCCTTCGTCTCAAAACACTTTCGATCACTAGTTGCGTCCCCTGAGATATACGCGAGACGATCCTTGTTGGGCTGCACCGAACACTGTCTCTATGTTGTCTTCTATGACGGAAAAACCTATAAGTACCGTTTGGATATTCTCCGCCGGAAAGCCAACGGCAATCGCTGCTTGGTCCCTTCGCTTCTCGATATGCCTCGGGGTGGAAGCTTTGTCACGGTGGGTTCGAGGATATATGTGTTTGGTGGGATAATTATAGCAAGACATCGAGTGCGTTAAGCATCGACTGCAGATCTCACACGGTGCAAACTCTTCCCAGCATGCCTGTGCCCATGTCTCATACAATCGCTGACATCATTGATGGGAGAATCTACGTAATTGGATATTCCGACTCAAAGAAGGTGATGGTGGTGTTCAATACAGAAACACAAATGTGGGAGCCTGGGATGGTAAAGATAGACATTAACCTAGGTGACACGTGGTTGTATGGATGTGTGGTGGTGATGGCTGATAAGATGTACACGAGGAATCCTCAGCATGCCTTTGTTTACGACCCAAAAGAAAGTAAATGGGAAATGGACGAGATGATGAATTCTAAAGATTGGATGTATGCGTGTGTAGTTGATGATGTATTGTACTACCACGATCAGGTTGAGAACAAGTTAAGAGCGTATGATCCAAAGCAAAACTGTTGGAGAGTGGTGAAAGGTTTGGAAGAGTTGTTGTCTGAGGCGAAATTTTCATGGTGGCCAAACATTGTGAGTTATGGTGGGAAACTGGCTTTGTTTTTTCCTAAAGTAATCGGGATTGAACCAAGAGAGATTTGGTGTGCAGAGATTTCGCTGGAAAGACACCAAGGAGGAGAGATTTGGGGTAAAGTTGAGTGGTGTGATAATGTTTTCACGGGGAATTAATTGTGACGTAATGATACCTCTAGCTGTTATGGTCTGATGCATGAACTCTTCGTCATCTAACTTGTTTTTTTTATGTAAGTTTTCTTTGTCCAGCTTCACCCAATTGCCTAGATCATGAGTTTTCCCTTCCATTATCCTAAATCTCTTTTTGCTGAATTCTTTGATGTAGAATGAAAATTGTCGAATTTGAGAATTCATAATGTTTAAAATGAAAAGAAAAGAAAAAAATCCGAAACCCAAATCATATTGAAAATCTGAGTGTCCAGACGGTAACATGTTAAAAGGAAGTTGAAGCAAAAGGACTTGGTTGAGCATTCTGGATCGATTTGGATCTAAGAAAGCTTTATGCAAAAGGAGTTGAAAATGCTGTAGGGGTTATACATGTGGTTCTCTTTGTTTTAGTCTGTTTGTTTCGTTTTACATAATTGATAGAGAGAGTGAATAAAAAGGACGAAAGTTTCTGGTTCTTCTGAGGAAACACTTCTATGTGTGGAAAATGAAAAACTTGGGATTTGATCAAGATGGTGAGGCGTGGCTTAAACCACTTTAGCAATTGAACATAATAAATAAAAACACTTTGAAAGAAATAGAACGAGAGATGGTAAAATAGAATGGGTCTCTATCCCCAAGTGAAAATCATTCATCAGCCAGAAGCATCCGAAGAAAAACGGTCTTCAAAAGGCAGATGCAGATAGGAGACACAAAAACACACAAATTTGCTCTCACAAAGAGTTTCCAGCTTCTTCTTCTCTGTTTTTTTTTTTGGATAAATTCTCACCTGAAATAGATAGAGACGAGAGGAATATCAACGTCATTGTCATCTTCATCCTCACAAGCCACCACTACATCAAGATGGTGACGATAAGGCGGCAACTCGACTTTGGCGATATCCCGAGCGAGATCCACCACTTTCTTGTCCATCCTTTCCTTGTGTCTCGGGAACATACTGTTGAACAGAAGGCAGCTTCCGCATGAGATGCTGTACGCACTAAGCCCTTTGTCCTCCAGCCACTGCAACACCTCACGCAGAGTCGGGTTTCCTCTAAGAACCCATCTGTCCCAGACGGTCCACGCCATGTCGCGGTGCTTCACCACTTTTGGCGGAACCGGTTCAGCCATGGAGAAGAGTGGAAGCGCCAGGTTGGCAAATGTGTTTCTGTAGTCTTCCACTTTGTGTCCTCCATCAAGGACCTTGTAAAGCTCGAGGCAGACCAGACCAGTAGCCATGGCTGTTGAAGTAGCAATGGCTGGGATGATTCTCCCTGCAATGAACTTTGCTTTCAGCTTGTCGACTTCAGGTATGCTGTAGTTCCTCGCCCTCATGTTGGCAAGACCCGCTATCACGTCCATGTGATAGTTTGTATCATCATCCTACAAAACACATCAGGATTCTAAATGACAACACTCTCGGTTAACAAGATCTCTAAACAATTTGCCCAGAGCAGGACATGCTACTTTCAACAGCAATTAGATTTCACGAGTCAAATCAGTGAGAGAATAAGATTAGAGTATATTTACCTTTTCGAACTGAATTGGTTTCATCCTGAAATCTGGAGACAAGTTATGCCTACACTGCTCAAGCTTAGCAATGAGGTCGTTGATGACTGCAGCGTCGTCCACCGAAGCAGTTGTTAAAGTGGTGGCTTTCTCATCTGTCACAATCTTTGCATCTTTCCTTGGCTCAAAGTCTGGGACTATCACTCTGTCAACAGCTTCAGCTGCTTCCTTTGGGTTTTTGGTCCACTCAGGCACAGGGATCCCAAATGTCTCTGCTCGTAAAATAGCAGTCGACGTGATGAAGTTAAGGAGGCTTGGGTCGGAAGAGGAGTACTGGAGCGGACGAGGGAATCTTTTTGGAGCAGACCAGAATGGAGATCCAGTACTAGTCGCAGCATCTTCCGGAAATGTGTATATCAATTGCTTGACGCGGTTAACAAAGTAATCCTCAAACCTGGTCGCATATCAAAAGAAATACATGTTATGGGGAATCCGGTACCTGTTGAGAAATGATGATGCCTCATAACAGTGTTCCTAAATATTGACTTTTAATTTCCAAATGATTTTTTATCAATATAATAATATGAACCCTGGGATGATGCGCATGTCACAAGCATAAAAAAGAAACTGTAGCAACACATGAGTAAGATACCGTACTCTCTTTCGTTCCATCATTACGACAAGACTACCATAAACCTAACTACTTAGAGAGTGTCAGTACCTCAGTCGAGCCCAGGTTAAGCAGTCTTGGAAGGTCTCACACTTCTCCTTGTCAAGGCACTCAACAATCCTCTCCAATGTGTCCCTCGCCTGAGCATCACCAGCACTCATCATTGAGTTAGTGTACTCAATCGGGCTAGAGAGATATGCATTCACTTCAGCTGGAGTCTTCTCAAGCAGACCCTCAAACTCAGAGCGAGCCCAAGTTAGACAGTGATCAATGTTATGCGGAAACGAATGCACCGTACACATGGGCGCCTGTTTCTCTGGTGGGTCCCTTGACGCACCGTAGTTTTCAGTTAGATGTGGAATAACCATCTGTGTGTTGCACTTTGCACCAAGAGTCCCAGACTCAAGGAGAGGCTTCTGGAAATACAAGCACCTAGAATCAACATAGAGCCTCGCATTGACATTATCTAGTGCATTGACGACAACAGTTAAGTTCTCCCAGAAGGCATCGTCAAATACATTCTCAGTCTCAGCACCAACACGGTTTTGCAGGGCCTCAATGTTGAACCTGGGGTTTATAGCTGCAGCAGCAGAAGCAGCAACTGTGGATTTAGCCTGTCCAATGTTCCAGTCACGGAATAGAAATTGACGACTGAGGTTACTCTTCTCGATTATATCATCATCTGTCACTGTTAGTTTCCCTTGGCTTCCACATGAAACCCCCATCAGAGCCATATTTTTCAAGAACTCACAGCCAAGAGCACCAGACCCTACTGTGAATACTTTAGCATCTTCGAGTTTCTGCTGGAACTTGGCCCCAAATACAGATATTTGGGCATCGTACCGGCTATTTCTTGGTGCAAAGTCACTCGAATCCAGAGGTTCAGAGGGGAGTGACTCCACTGAATCAAAGTAGAAAAACTGATAAAGAATATGAAAGTTCAACATTAGGTCCCATTATGAAACTAAAAACAATACACATGTGTCAAAAAAGGGTAAGCAACTTTATCTTCCCGCAACATAAACATTAGAAAATGGGAATGATACATATTATTGATGTTCATTTTTCATTAGGACTTCTGTTTGTTGCTTTAAGAAACTATTGAGGATTTCTATTTCTTTATTAACTCTTTCTAAGCTGCTTTGTGTTAGGTTTTAATATCTATATGGGTGAAGTCTTGGATGTAAGACTCACCCAAGCTAGAGAGTGCTTTGGGGATTCTGTTGAGTTAGGCCGAGGGAGGGATCTTAGTTCTCTTGGGTTTTGTTCAATTTCTGATCTTGTTAAGGTTTTAACAAAGAGAGCATTGAGTTTTAATTCTTGTGTTTACAATTCTTTAATTGGCATACAAAGACTAAATATGTGTTCCCCAAGTATGTGGAAAAGAAATATTACCTGAAAGAGGGGATGGAATTTTCCAGAGCAAGCTTTAACAACCTCCTGTCCAACAATACCGCCAAACATTGCAGCCATGGGATTCAGGACAGCCTTGGCACCAAAGGAAAAGTGTCGTAGAAGCTTATGGTCGACATTCTCCACCTTTAAATCACCCTGCCCGGTATTGATTGTTGTGGCAATGGATATAAGCTGCTGAGCGTCTTCTTCTGAGCCAGCAACAGGAAATCTGCCAGCTTCAGATGTAAACCGATCAAGTGCCTGGAATGCTAAGTGAAGGAGCGGAGGCCGATCAAACTTAGAGAAATCACTAAATAGAAAATCCCCTGGATCTTTAAGCGCTTCCCTCAACGGCTTGAAATTCAGCAACTTTGGCTGTTTCACCTGAGTGACAATACCACCCTTCACATATGTTCCATAGCCTGACGTGTCCTCTTCAAGGGTGAATGAATATGGCCGTGCACTTTTTATCTTCCTTGGTTTCCCATCATTCAATTCCGTCATACCCTCAACTTCAGAGAAAACGACTAGGTCACCATCTTCAAATTCAAGTCTCTCATCGTCAACACAAGAAATAAATGCCTGGTTCTCATTAGAGATGGAGGCAATGATGCCTGTGTGTGGTTCCTCTCCATCAACATCAAGAACTGCAAATTCCGGACCAAAATCACAAAAGACGGAGCCAAAAAGACCCCTGACGTCAGCCTTGACAAAAGCGATAGGAGGCTGATGGCTGTGGCAGTAGTCATTAAATTCGATTGCTCTATCCAAGCTAATGTCAGAGAAAACAACAACCTGTTTCACAAGAAAGTAGTTGTCTCAGCGTGAAACCAGCCAACAAGAACCACCCACATGAAAGGTGTACACCAATCTTCTATATTAATACTAATAAATAATAGAACCAGACTAACACCGAAGACAAAGCCAACTCTTTCTTTGGGATAAGCAACTTTTTTCCCACTCCTATGGACTATGATATCAATCGATCGAGTCGCAAAGTTATCATATCTCAAAAATTTATCCAGTATACAAAATATTAAGACCAGATAAAACCAATGACAAGAAAAATGAGTTGTCTACCGACCTGGAAACCAGAAAGATGCTCTTTGGTTAAGCTTGTGGTCAAGCTAGAGACAGCCACAGCATTGTTAAGATCCTGTAACTTCTGAACAGAAGCATCCGCCCTATTCTTGCCAATATCATCCTCAGAGAAAACAAAGTTGCTTGATAAGTCCCATAGCTCTACCACCCTTTCATCATGCAGAGTCACAGACTTCACACCAGCAAGAATAAGATTCTTGGCTGAAACAACCAAAAAAAAAACGAATGAGAAAGGAAGGGTAAATAAATCTTAAGAAGATCGATTAAAACGTGTCAGGAATATACGCAACATTTACCATGCATATTTGAATACTGGAATCCTCAGGAAACACCAAAAAGGAAGATATCAAATAAATCAAGGAACATCGGAAACTACTACGATTGGATGTTGAAGAAATACTAACAATCAGGAGAACAAAAACTTAGCAACTAGAGAGTAAAATCGACTAGCCTCGTTTGATGAAGACACAATTCTTCACAGCTTCTAATTAGGACGAAAACAATATTCTACAAAATTTCGAAGCAGAGGGACGAAGGACACAACGATAAAATCAAAGAAATACATACCAATCTCGGCTCCAAGGCCGTGCATCCCCGAGATGAGAACGTTCGAAGCAAAGAGACGCCTCATCGTCTCACGTCCGTACACAGCGAGCTGCCTGCTGTGCAGATCTTCATCGATCTCCTGACGGTTGGAATTACCAAAAGCCATGTCGCGCTGCTGGACGACGCTATCGCCGTTAAATCCGCTGCTGCTGCTGCCAGAAGCTACAATCGAAGACTTATCGGACGCAGCAGAATCAGTTATATCGATACGGCGTTTCTTAATCGGCGAAGATGCTAAATCGGAACTGGTGCTTTTATCGCTGTTCTCGTTAGCAACAAATGCTTCACTAGCTCGCTTGTGAAGCATATAGTGATGGAAGAACCTGGAGAAAAAGTAAGAAATCCCCATGTAAATCAATACTAGGTAACAGATTGAAACAGCTTCAAGCATAGAGAAAGAGACTCCGATCAAAATCGGAAGCGATGAAACTGAAATACCTAACCCTAATCTGGAATTGATTCTTCGGAAACGAAGAGAAGCAAGACGAAAACGTACCTTTGAGGAAAACAGACGAGAGAAGATTGGAATCCAAAAGAGAAGTGAGATCTGAATGATTATCGAAATAACGAAAATTGCAAAATCTCAAAGATTTATTTAGAGACGCGATTGTGGAAAACCAAGGAAAAGGGGTTCGGTTGGAATATGGAAAGGGGTGGAATCTAAAACGACTAAGCGACGTCGTTTTGGGTTAAGCTTTGATTTTTCCTTCTTCTCTGCGTAATTGTGACGGCAATTCTCTGACCGATCCGGTTTAGATCGGTCTGGATCGTTCCAATGAATCTATACATCCCCGACACGTGGGATTGATTATTCGGAATTTATTTCTTCTTTGAAAAGTTACGCAAATTGAATGACGTGTTATCAATTTTAAAATAACTAGATATTCTACACCTTATATAAATTTTAAAAAACTTCATATTTTTTAGTTACAATTAAATTATTGGAGCAATTTTCCAACTATAACTACTATGTGTGGGTAATTTTTTTATATTACTAGATTTTGCATCATGTGCGGGTATTCTTTAAAATATTATTTTGATATAAAATTTATGTAACCAACTATATATATTGAGATATTACTTTATGTTTATTAGTAATTATATCGGAGAAAATTGGTTTAATATTGAAATAACAAACATTATTTTATATCTGAGAAAATTGATTTACACATCGTCAACATAATAATCTTTGTTAGACTTCTCTATTGGTGAGTGATTTCGTATTTGACGTTCACAATCTTATTTTATTTACTTTCACATGTGATTTCACTTTTTGTTTTTAGTTTTACTTTCACGAGTTTTAAAACTTAAGTTATATATAATCGTGTTCTAATCCTAAAAGTTAATGTTAATAAACAAAAATAAAAGAAAAAATGTTAATTTATCATAAAAATACAAAGTTAATAAAAAAGAAAAAAAAATCAGAAAATTTTATAACCGATTACTAAACCTAAAAGGTAAAATTAATATAAAAAAATTACATTTATCATAAAAAGTAGAGTTAATTCATAATAATAATAATAAACATAACTAAAATAGGAATAACAAAAATTAAATATTTGGGAACATGTAAGAAATTAATTTTAAATCAAATAATAGAAAAAAAAATTAGATAATTTTTACTCTGTTAAACTTCTTTATCAATGGGTGATTTCATATTTGACGTTCACAGTTTTATTTTATTTATTTTCACTAGTGATTTAACTTTTTTGTTTTTGGTTTTATTTTCACGATTTACAAAATTAAATTATAAACTACATGTATATGCGGAACCTAATCTAGATACATGTCAAGTGAATCGATCAGATTTTAACACGTGTTTAATAAATTTTCAACTATATCTTGACAGGGTTTTAATAATTTTCCAATTATATTTTAACATATGATATTAACAAAAAAAAAATTATAATAAATTCTTAATCGCAAAAGGTAAAAGGAAAAAATAGTAGTTGTGTTTAGATTAAAGAAATTTTTAAAAAATTATAAATAAAATCCAAATTTTTTTTAAATAAAAAAAACATATTTCAGATTAGAATAAAGAAATTAAACAATAGATAATAATCCTAAAAATAAAAGGAATAAAAGCCAAAATATTTAAAAAATGAAAAACTATATTTCAGTTTAAAATAAAGAAATCTTATCATATAGAGCTTAATGTTTCAAAGTTGTTAACTTACCTGATCGCGACACATGTCAAGTCAAAGTTGGAAAAAAATAAAATCGATTAATAAAAAAACTTAAAAGTTTGGAAAATTTAATAACCGATTCATAATTGGTAATGTTACCAAAAAAAAATAAAAAAATAAAATTCTAAGAGGCAGAATTAGTATAAAAATGGGAAAAAAAATTATTCGTTTTCCATTTAGATTAAGGAAATTAATCCTAAAAGAAAAAAAATTTCTAATTTATCACCTATAAATAAACCATAATTTATTTCATCGCAAACATAGTTTCTAAATTTATGTATTATATATTTTTTATGGGTGATCTAAGTTTGTTTTCTATTTTTTCGTTTTTAGTTTTTTTCACGAGTTATAAAATATTAAATTATAAATATGTACGCGGATATTTATCTTTTAAAAATATAAACCCAAACTATATATAAATATGTCTCGTCAATATGGGCCCAATTTTTTGTGTGCACATATGGGCCCAATATACAAATTAGTATTTTGTAGGTATCGGCCCAATTATGAGCCTATCTCTTTTCGCGTCCTAATTTCTAAAAAAATCAGACTTCTTTTCGGCTTTTGCATTTGTCAAAAAAAAATTCAATAAAAAGACTAGTGTGTAAGCTTTTTCTTGAACAGTTTTTACTTGATAATAATTTTGAAAAAAACATTTCATTAACTTGAAATGTTACTAGCAGACATGACACTAATTCTATTCTTTTTTTTCTTCGTAATTTGTTTTTAAAATAATAATTTCGTAAAACTACATCATTTGAATTCTCGTTCTTCTCGTTTTGCTATGTTCGCTAATGGTCTACTATATATATTCAATGGTTCATCAATTTGTGGATCGAATACTTAGATTATATCGTCACTCCATAAATTTTTATAGTTTCCGATTGCACTCTTTTGTGATCCTTTCACACTCACCGCCAATTGAAAAAACCGATCAAAATTTTATCATTTCTGAGTGTAGTACTTCAGAAGTAAATTTTTGGAATGCCAAATACATTTTTGTAATGATCTCAAAGATATTTATATCACCTACATAAAATATCTATATGTTGTTTTTGATAAAAGTTTCCTTATTTCCTTACATAACATGATTTTACGGTAACAATACTTTAACACCAATTTTTGACAGATTATATTAAAATCGCCTCAAAATGTTAAAGACATGTTTTTATCAGGAGATCTCAGAGATTACGAGATCGAGTTGAATGGAAAGTTAACAATTGAGTTATATAAGGTGTAAACATTTGAGTTACGTAATCTCTCGAGATCAGTTTTTAGTATAGAGATCTTTTATTGGTAAACCGGTAAACATACGGAAATTTGAGTGGTGGATCTGGGTCATTAGCACAAATCAAAGGAAATAGGAAAGAAGACGCACCAACCAATAATTTTGGTTTATTGGCGTAAAGGGTTTCCCAACCCAATAATTCGAATGAACTAATCAACTAATCACTTTTTTTGGTCCAAAAAAAAAAAAAAGTAATCACTTTTTATTTTATCGTTCCTGATAATATTGTGGGGACTACGATATTGACTTCTCTCTGCCTCTTAATTATGATAGTTTGATAGTGCCATATAATACTGTCATTATTGTGATCGGATACCGATAGTTTCACGCTCTACGTTCCATCAAATCCAGATTATACTACGGAATTCAAATTAATCATAGGAAATGAAATTATATTAGATTGAGTTATATAAGGTGTGCTTTGTTAAGCAATCAGTCACGTATTCTTATGTTCACTGACACGTGTACACCAGACTGTCCTCAATTTCACAACTTAGCTAGTTTCTTTAAGTTAAAACTCCATTCGTTAGCCAGTATATGTGTCTTCTTGTTTTTCTGGAGATCTACATTTTAAACTGAGTAGTGTGGAAGTGTGGCATGTGTATTATATACAAGTTATTGGCATATGTATTATTTACAGGTTGTAAAACAAAATTCCACCCATTACATAAGCTATCTCAGAATTTATATGTGACAAATCCTCTCGTATAACTTTTATTATATTATAAGGTAGATCTATTAGGGTTGAGGGTGATGTAATCATAAAATTTTCCAGCTATCACAATTTACCATCCAAATATGCATAATCATTGAAACTAACATTTTGACACGTTATTTCTTTTTTATATATAGAAAATAAAAAAAATTGAAACGTAAGTAAATAAAATATATTATGATCGTGATTTGTATTATTATATTGTCTCTTTTTGTCATATTATAACTCATATTCAAGTTTGGTAATATGTGAGACTAAAATATACTCATATTTAAGCTCTATATTTAATTATATCTAGCAAATATAAATTAAATTTAATTTTATATTTGTAAAAATGTTAGAAAACAAATAGTAATTTTAATTAAAAATTTATCTAGTGACATTATGTGATACTTTTTCATAACGAATCAATGTATCATTTACGTGCTGTGTAGTACCATGATAAGCATAAATATTTCCATAGTTTCTAGTTTTTATAATTAGGTTTCTTAGATCAATTCTTGACTAACTGTAGAAAATCAATCACTACATTGTTTGCTTAGTGTATATAGGGATTAATTTAGACGTTTATAAGTTTCTTTCATTTTCCAGATAAAGGTGATGGAGTCTTATCGATTCTTAATGTCAATACTTTAGTGAACTTCCGGAAACCGGTCATTATATTCCAATTATGACGTCATTCACTACGTCTTCGTTTTGAACCAAACAAACCAAAACCATAACACAATAATTGTACAAATTGATTCAAAAAAGATGATGATGGTCATCATTAAATTAGATATATATGTACTAGTCGATCCATATGTGGGAAGTCGTTTAAGGAATGTCAAACTTCTGATGCATGATTATATGTATCTTCGTATGTTTAATTTATATTTAAAATAATTCATTTTCTTTCAAAATGACCTAAAACTTGAAAAAAATTGATAAATAATTTAAAAACTCTAAAATCACATTTTAGCTCGATAAAAAAACACAAAAACAAACATTGAAAACTAGTAAAAACCCTCTATAACGTAGACGCCATGTAAACCGAAGATAACCAAATGGTACCAGTTTATATAGGTAAATATTAATTAATCCGAAACACAAAAAAAACAAAAAACAAAAAAACTACGTTTCAACAAAACTTGTCAGGTGGACTTTTGGTAGGGACATTAGCCACGTGAATTCAACATTTCTAAATTTCTACTCTTTTGTCTCTTCCCTTTCAAAACTCTCTTTCACACCATCCAAATCTTCACTCTTTCTCTTTCTTTTCGGAACTCTCTACAAAAAAACACTCACAAAAACCCACTAAAGTACTCCATCACCGGATCATTCCAATGGAACCAGTCGCTTCCGGGTCACCCAAACCCGACCCAACTCCCACATCCCCATCCACGTCAGCACCACCACCAAGCCGTTACGAGTCGCAGAAACGCCGCGACTGGAACACGTTCCTACAATACCTAAGAAACCACAAACCGCCTCTAACGCTAGCGCGATGCAGCGGCGCGCACGTGCTCGAGTTCCTCAAGTACCTAGACCAATTCGGAAAAACCAAAGTCCACGTGTCGACATGTCCTTTCTTCGGCCACCCGGACCCACCATCTTCTTGCTCTTGTCCGCACAAACAAGCTTGGGGATCTCTCGACGCTTTGATCGGACGGCTTAGAGCCGCTTACGAAGAAAACGGTGGACGGCCGGATTCAAATCCGTTTGCTGCACGCGCCGTTAGGATTTACTTAAGGGAAGTCAAAGAGAGCCAAGCTAAGGCTCGTGGGATTCCTTACGAGAAAAAGAAACGGAAACGGAAACCTACCGTTACCACCGTTAGATTGGATGTTGATTTAACGAGTGGAATCGCCGGAGAAGGAAGTAACGGTGATTCTCCGGCTGCTTCCGGCGCAAACCTTCCTCTAGGTTAAAAAATAATTATCACACCTAATTTACTTCTCTCTCTCTATATATATATATATATATATATTATATATATGTTATGTATAAATCATCTTTCTTTTTACTAAGAAAAATTCATCGAGGTCAGTTATTTTCTTAGTTGATCGTGAAAAGACATTTGTACGCATTTTCTATTTAGTTCAGTAAATGGATTCATTCTAGTTTTTTTTTTTTTTAAATTAGTGGTTCATAGTAAATTTTTTCCTCTTAGATGAATTACGTTGATGTCTATTTTGGATCTATTTTATTATTATTTTGGTTGAAGAGCAGCTTTCATTCTTCACATAAAATTTTGATTTTCGTCTCACATGCTTTGTCTCTATCCGAAATTATACCTTGTTATATATTCTTAAATCGATTTCGTGACAAATGCCCATCCAATTATTCAAAGTAACTAATTACTATATGGGCGATGTCAATATGTCATCTTTTATATTTCCATTTACTTTTATTTGTTTTTTATTTATTTACTTAAAAGTATATTTTCGAGTGAGTTGTTCAAAGTTATGAGCACCCTAATAATAACTTAGCTCATAGTGCTTCCAAAGTGGATATTTCAAATGCATCTCGAAGTGCTTTTAAAGTGGATATTTCAAATGCTTGAAATGCTAGCATTTGATATGATTTCGTGATATTTTTAGGCCACATATCATTTTTCAAAATTTACTCGTCTTTGTCACTTTTTTACTTGTCTTGGAGGTAAAATGACAATTTTATCCATTTCTCCTATTAGTTTGTGTTCTGTACACTGATTAATTCGTGCAGTACTGTACGGGGCAAGACCAGAAAGTCAACGGATAAATAGTAAAATATGTGTTAGTTTGCAAATTAAGTTAGAAAAGTGCTAAAATTACTAAAAAAATTTAAATAAGTGACAAAATAGCCAATATTCCCATATTTTTATTGAAATTATGATTCTCATCGTCATGGATTCCTTTCTATTTTTGTTAAATATATATAGGGTTCTATGCAATATACTTTTTATTAGTATTATTATCGTGGTGAATGGTGAGGTATCCAGATACTTTGCAAGGTCATATGACATTTGTCAAAAAATGGAAGTTGTCACCATATCTTTTTGTATTATTGTGATTAATGTCTTCTCAAAACTTTTTATCCTCATATAACGCTATGTAACTGTAGAGGTTAATTTATGAGATTTTGGGTTTTAAACCTCGCTTATTTAGAATTCTTATATATCTTCATTTTTCTCAAGGGTAGAGGTATAGATGGGCTTTTTACGATTTCTCAAGGGTAGAGGTTAATTTATGAGATTTCCGGTTTACGTCTTAATCAGGCTAAAGGCATATGCTTTTCAAGGTGGATGCGATACACAACTCACATCCATTCATCTATATATTTTCATTTATTAACACACTTTTAATATTTTAAGTTTCGTTTATATAGTTTTTTAGTAATCAGAATGTTCCACTTTTAGTCTATATATATATGTTTTTAGACCGTAGAGCAGATGATAATTACATGCGAGAGATCCGCTAAACGATAAAAACAAAAAACATAGCGCTGTGAAAAAATTGAAACAGCTGTTTTCGATCGATTGAAGTAAGCAACTGCATTTTTGTTCTTCTAATTATACTAGAAAGGCCATATATGTTTAATAGTTAATTTAGTGCGTTGATTACATTCGC
This sequence comes from Eutrema heterophyllum, assembly GCA_002933915.1. Classification (NCBI taxonomy): domain Eukaryota; kingdom Viridiplantae; phylum Streptophyta; class Magnoliopsida; order Brassicales; family Brassicaceae; genus Eutrema; species Eutrema heterophyllum. The sequence continues at coordinate 944,245 of PKMM01003508.1, read as the reverse complement.
ATGTACGTATTAATCTTACATAGTTACATTACATGATTAGACAACATGGCTATAAGTGTCGGTTGCATCATGCTCAAACCACTTTTTAAATGTTGATAACTTTGAACCAATGAAAAGAAAATTTCTAAAGTTTGTAATGTAGTACAATTCACTTTATAGAGATTTCATAAGGAAAACAAAAAATCCCAGAGTTTCCAGTGTTCAAGGTACGTACGTGAATGCAAATACATACAGACACACGTGTACATGGTTAAAAATAGGGTTGGAAATATAGTAAAAAGTCAGAAAACGAAGATGTTGGCTACTAATTTCCGACCGACATGAGACCTCCTGTGATCTTAATACGTGCAAAAGGTCCCACACGTGTGTTTTCTTTTCGTGTCCTTTTTTTTCACCATGTACGTTTTCAAGTTTTAACCTGTCAGGTGTTTTGCTTGCGTCAGTGGTCTGTCTGAACAACAAGTGTGAAATTTCGTTTATTAAAGGAAAATAAAGGACAAATCCACATATATAATTGAGCCGGCTTGTTTTTCACATTATTGAATTTTTGGAAGTGTCTCTTGAATTGGTTTGCAGTTCGTGATCGGTAAACTTTCATAAATTTTCTTTATTTGTTATCAACTTCTGTAATTTTAATTACTTTATAGTGTAACGGTTAATATATTTTTTTGAAAGTCTTTTTGACACCTTTTCCGCAAAGTAATCTAAGTACTAATGAGTAATGAAGACGTTATTTGATAACGCTTTTTGACACTTTTTCCCGCAAACAAAACTTTTTCAATTGACCTCAAAAAAGTTATATTTATAATTCAACTATAATCTTTTCAATTGAGAAATTAAATTTATTTTTTCTTAAATTTCAAAATAATTTTTAAGAAGATATTATCCCGGGTTGAATCATAGTTTCCCAAACATTTTCAAGACAACCATTTTGGAAGTTAATGACTAATGAATGAGGTCGTAGTCTTTTGTAAACTGCCAAAAAAGTTTTAAGGCCTTGAAAATGAAAACAATCTACTCTCATCACGCGGTTTCCGTGTATTACACGGTATCCCACTTGTGCTTCAAATGTATTTATAGCTTTCCAGACCACATTAAGGTGAATATCTGATTGTTGTTGTCTTCAACTTCTCTTTAACTAGACTTCCCATTTCTAATGTCTCCCATGGCTCTTCCTTTTTCTTCTTCGTCACTTGCAACTGGAGATTCAATGTCTTCCCTAGCTTCCATGGGCCCGACGTCCGTGTAACATTTCTAAGTCACTTACGCAAGCAGTGAACGGAATGGAATCATAATGTTCAATGATCAAGAGATTAAGAGAAGTCAAACCATCAAACTTGAACTCACTTGGGCAATACAAGAATCAAGAATCTTGATCTTGGTGCTTTCGCAGAACTATGCTTCTTCAAATTGGTGCTTGAACGAGCTGGTGGAGATTTTGAAGTGCAAGGAAACTGCGGGACAGATTGTGATGACGGTTTTCTACAAAGTGGACCCATATGATGTGAGGAAACAGATGGGAGAATTCGGAAAGGTTTTCAAGGAAACTTGCATAGGGAAAGTGGAGACGAAGATACAGAGTTGGACCAAAGCTTTGACTCATGTCGCCAACATAGAAGGAGAACACTCTTTGAACTGGTTAGCTGTTATGTTACAACTTTGTGTAAATTTTATTTTCTCCAATTCTTTTAACTTTGATTGACTTTTACGAACCAATGAGTCATCAATTACAATGACAAAAGGTTAGTTTTTTTCTATTTGAGAAACTATCTAATGAAGAAAAACAGGTTAATAATACTATCTTTATCTTTATTTTTTTCCTCTGCAGATATCCGAAATACATCGATCTTTAATCCATTCTCAAATCAAACGCCGAAAATAATAAGAATTAAATACTCTACCTTAAAGTTTTACAATCCCGCTTGAAACTCTTAATGATAGGATCATTGGTTAACAAAAAAGAAAAAGAAAACTCTACCTTAAATATGTACAAGGGATATACTGATCTTTTTCTCTTTATTAGGGTCAACGAAGCGGATATGATTGAGAAAATTGCCACAGATGTTTCGAACAAACTAAATGCAACACCATCAAGGGATTTTGATGGCATGGTGGGACTCGAAGCTCATTTGGGAAAAATGAAGTCTTTATTACATTTCGAAAGTGATGGAGCTATGATAGTTGGAATCTCTGGTCCTGCGGGTATTGGTAAAACTACCATTGTAAGAGCTTTATACAATCAACTCTCTCACAATTTCCCTATTAGGTATTTTATGGAAAATGTGAAGGGGAGTTATAGGAGAATTGATTGTGATGAACATGGTTTTAAATTGCGTTTACAAGAACAAATTCTTTCAAAGATTTTCAACCAAAATGGAATGAAGGTTTGTCACTTATATGTCATATATGAAAGGTTACAAAACCAAAAGGTGCTTATCATTCTTGATGATGTGATCACCTAGAGCAATTAGATGCTTTGGCTAGAGATATTTCTTGGTTTGGTCATGGTAGTCTGATTATCGTTACTACGGAAGATCGAGAGCTTTTGAAGCAACATGGTATCAAAAATAGATACCATGTGAACCTTTGATCTAATGAAGAAGCTCTTAACATATTTTGTAGATATGCTTTTAGGCAAAGCACTCCAACTAATGGGTTTAGAGAGCTTGCAGAACGGGTAATCGGGTTATGTGGTAATCTTCCATTGGGTCTCCGTGTTGTGGGTTCATCTTTACGTGGGAAGAATGAGGATGAATGGGATGTTGTAGCGCATAGGCTAGAAACGAGTCTTGACCGAGATATTGAGAGAGTACTAAGAGTCGGCTATGACAATTTACATGAGAAAGATCAAATTTTATTTCTCTACATTGCAATCTTCTTCAACTACAAAGACGATGATAATGTGAAAACCATGCTTTCTTACAGTAATTTGGATGAAAGACATGGGTTAAAAACCCTAGTCGATAAATCTCTTATACATATATCTTCCAAAGGTGAAATAGTGATGCACAAGTTACTACAACAAGTGGGTAGACAAGCGATTCATAGACAAGAGCCTTGGAAACGCCAAATTTTAATAGATTGTCATGAGATTTGCGATATCCTTAAATATGAGAAAGTAAGTTTCCTTTCCTTATTTTGGTTCATAATCATATTAAGTTACCTTATCTATTTTGCTAACACTTTTTCTTATGTTTGGAATTTGGTTTTAAGGTACTAGAGCAGTGTCAGGAATATCATTTGATACATCCTAAATCAGTAAAGTGTTTATAAGTGCAAGTGCTTTCAAAAGAATGCAGAACCTTCGATTCCTCAATGTACACACAAGACGGTATGATAAAAATGATAGAGTATATATACATGAGGACATGGAGTTTCCACCTCGTTTAAGGCTACTACATTGGGATGCATACCTAAGCAAGAGTCTTCCTCCTAAATTCTATCCAGAATATCTTGTGGAGCTCAATATGCAGGAAAGCCAGCTCGAAAAGCTCTGGGAAGAAACTCAGGTTAGTTTGTATCTATTTACTTTGTGAATATTTGTATCAATACGTTTCTTACCTGTTATGTTTCTACATTCAGCCATTTACAAATCTGAAGAAGATGGAGCTGATGGAATCATGCCATTTGAAGGAACTCCCGGATCTTTCAAGTGCTACAAAACTCGAGAGATTGGATCTGACTTGGTGCCAGAGTTTGGTAGAGATTCCTTCTTCTTACTTGAATCTTCATAAACTAAAGTGGTTGGCCATGTTTGCTTGCACAAATCTACAAGTCATACCAGCTCGTATGAACTTGGCATCTCTTGAATTTGTCGATATGGCTGGATGCTCACGACTGAGAAACTTTCCAGATTTTTCTACTAAAATCATAGCACTCAAACTATCAAACACCTATGTAGAAGAAGTGCCTGCATCAATTCAGCATTGGCCTGGTCTTAGGTCTCTGGAACTAAGTTGCAATGGAAAGCTCAAGACATTAATGAATGTTCCCGAAAGCATAAGTACTCATCTAGACCTAAGCTATAGTGGAATCGAGAAGGTTTCAGATTGCATCAAAGGACTTCATCGTCTACAACATCTTAATCTTTTTGAATGCAGAAAACTCGCGTCATTGCCACAGCTTCCTGCTCAGCTCATGCTCCTATCTGCAGACGACTGCGAATTGCTAAAGACAGTTCTTCGCCCTTTTCACTCTCCAAATGTGCATCTCAATTTCATACACTGCTTCAAATTGGGTCAACAAGCACGACAATTCCTAACAACGGTTTCTTCACGGGTGGGCTCTGTTACCAGGAAGAGAAGTACATGCAGAGTTCGATCACCGAGTCAGAAGAAATTCCTAACAATTCCTTATTCTGCTTTCACCAGATTTAAGGTTTGCCTCGTGATTTTACCTAATCAACAAGTCAGAGAATACAGAGTTTCACAGCTATTGTGTCGTCTCATAGGCAAATGCGACTTAGACCTCTCCATTGATAACGCCATCAAAGTTTATCGTATCCCCAGATTTCGAACGGAGCATCTGCTTATATTTCACTTTAATTTTATTGAAATTGTTCTTTAGCCATTAAATACTAGTGTGTTCACTAGTCTGAGATTTGGTTTTACTTTTCAATAATAGTAGTCAATAGTCTACAGACTCTCCGTTTGCTTCTTCGTTCTCCGGCTCCGGTGGCTTCCTCAGCACCGATGTTGAGGTTTTTCTTTATGTTCCTTTGTCTTTGCTTGTTTAATTCCGTTCCCTTTCGTCCTTGAGTCGGTTTTCTTGTTTTGGGGGTGTTTTGTTTTTTCAGATCTAGAATTTGCGGTAGTGGTTTTTGCCGCTTGTGTTGGTCGATGGGGTTCATTGGAGGTCTTCCTCCGGCGTGGTGGTTCTGCATCAAGGGTTGGGGATAACGGCGGCGACGTCGGGATGGTGCGAGCTTGGATGAGCGACGGTGCGGCTCCGCCGCGAACACCTGGGCCTGGGCCCGTCGTTTCTGCTCCATCGTCGCGTGTGATGAACGGTATCGTTGTGGTGGCTCATCTCCGGCGGCCTCTTTTATGTTTTTTTCCTTTTGCTGGTGGTGTTTGGGTTGGGATCAATCGATCTCTTTTTGTAACTGATTGGTAGATTTGGTCTCTTTTTGAGTATTGGGCAGCTTTTTCCCACAATTATTGTCTCCTTCTCTAGGCTTTCAATCAGTTGATCCTTAGCCTTCCATCTTTGTGGTGGTTCGTGAAGCGGTTAGGCGACGTTTCCTGTCTTCTCCACCAGAATTCAAAATCAGATCTGGGTCAAGATCTGAACAATTGATGCTTTTCTCAACCGGATGATGTCAACAAAGCCTCTAGATCGAGGCACCATCAGTCCGGAATTGGTAAGCGGTTTAATTTCAGAAGTCTACCAAGCACCAAGGGAGAACAGAGAAGTTTCTGTTTCAACTCGTGGTTTAAGGATTGCTCGTATTTCAATTACGGGGTCACTTTATCTATCTGTTTAGGATTGTCGTTTTTTATTCATTTTGATCTTCGTTTTAGTGTTTTTTATCCTTTTGCCTTTCTCGTTTGGGTTCTTGTCTTTCCCAATTGGGGTTATGATTCGGGGATACTCTGATTGTCCACATGATTTGTATTTCATCTGTGGTTATCCGGATTATTTCAATAAACAACTGTTAAAAAAAAGTCTACAGGCTCAAACAGTGAAAACTTTTTAAAGTTTAGGTTTAGGCGAATGGGATAGGAAGAGAAGGAACGAGAATTTTGCTTACCACAAATTAATCATCATATATACACTAAATTATTCAATGAGATATTGTTGATACCAGCTGGGGAAAAATTCGAACATTGTTTCTTTGTAAACAGTATGCTCTCTTGGCAACATTCTAGTCTTTTTCATTCCTTTTATTTTAAAAAAATCTTACGTATAAATTAAGCATATTAAAGTCCCAACGTGATGAATTCCAAGAACTTTGAATGTGAAATGGCAATAGAAAACTTCCTAGAAGTTTTTCAAAGTCCTTATTGACTACTAGTCTTCTCGTTTTTGTTTTAATGTTACAATTGCTTAGAAATTAAGTATAGCGAATATAGACACTAGCTATATAGGACGAACAACAAAATCTGAAATGATAAAACTCAATAATGTCTTTTGTCTTTGACTTCATAACGCGTTTTGCAAACCCTTGTTTCCGAAATGATCTTAGAAAGACGAGAAACCCTCAATTTGAGATCAAACAAATAAACTACTATCAAATAAAATTATTAACTTTAACGGTAGTGATTTCTTCTTTCAACGTCTAACATCACATTCTTTTTTTTCTTTTTTTTTGGTCATCAAACGCACGTTTATTACCCAAACCGGTACCCAAGTGTTACAAAAGAGACTAACGAACCATGCAAACGCGCAAATCGAGCTGACAAATCAGCTCAAGTATTTTATTCGCACGCAGAATCAAAGAAACATAAGCGCTTCAAGCTCTGCATGTAGTATCTATAGACTCGTATGCTGATTTCTCAGTCCCCTGAACACGCCAGTCCCCATCCTATCCATATAAACAAGATAGTCCATAGGAAAAGATCCTCAATTGGCTCCTCTATATTAGCACGTGGTTGCCTCCAGAACATGTAACCCATGTTTGTCAAGAAGACCGAAATGAAACAAATCCCAGGAGTCTGAGGGAGTTTGCGCCAATGTCCAAGAGACTGTGGTTTGGGGATTCGTTCTCCGCTCCACGTTGAGGAGAATGGTTATCACATTCACACCTCATGCCTCTTTGGGTGATCGTGATGCATGTTAAAATCTGTCACATAAGATGGCAAGATTTTTAATCAAAGGAATGTCTTCAGGGGCAACCATCTCGTTTAAGAGAGTGTCATCCCAAGTTGGCGGCTGCCCAATGGAGAGCCGGTTTACACTTAGCAAGGGGCAAATGACCATGGGATCGCGGGCCTGGCTGGATTATTTGGGATCCACGGATCCTCCCATACCTTCGAATTCAGACTTCTGATTCCCAAATTAAGAAATGGATTCACATGATGATCCTTTAGAGGATTAGAAAAGCAGTAGCTGCTTTCCGGAAGAACTCGGGCTAGCAGAGAATCCGATTTCTGGAGTAGTCTCCATAACTACTTAGCTAAAAGTTCTAGATTTAACTTCATGAATGTCCTGGAAACCAGCACCTCCATGGATTTTGGAAGTACAACATTAAAACCAAGCTATATGTGCATATTCAAAGCCTCTGCTTACATATGAAGATGGGATATGCAAAATAGACAAGGATAAAAGTTGTTAAAACTATGACACAGGATTCATATCAGTTAGCATCATAGGTTTGACAGATTATCATTAAGATATAGTGGATACTCGACACATATCTTAGGAATGAGGAGAACAAAAGAAGACGGGAAAAACACCAAAAAAAGAACATAAAAAAAATGTGACAGATGATTCATATCAGTTCGCATCATAAATTTTTATACAGAAAACAAACGAAGCTCATTAGAGAATTCGAATAAGGAATATTGATTATCACCTACCCGAAGTATACGATAATGTATGGCTACACATCCGAAGTAAAACAATGTTCTAAAAACTACATCAACAATTGATATAGCATAGCTAGCTACACGAAGTATACGATAATGCATGGCTACACATCCGAAGTAAATCAATGTTCTAAGAACTACATCAACAATTGATATAGCATGGTCAACTACACGGCCGAACAAACATGAGTCATATGTGTAACACCATAACCATATATTTCCGGTAAATCGTTCATCGAGCTCCGACGTTGACTCGAATTTTAAACAATAAAACCCACCCAAATTTAATCCGACCCGACTTAATCTGACCCGACCCGACCCGACCTGACTCGAGAATACCTAAAGTAAAAAAAAAACAAAAAAAAGACTGAAACCCCAAGTCAAAGGAACGAGTTTTCAAATCATATTTATTACTAAGCATGCGAATTCGGTTAGTTCAGGTATTTCGGTTTTTCAGGTAATTTGGTTTATAGATTTTCCACCAAAAATAACCGAATAAAATATCGGTTCGGTTCGGTTCAGTTATCGAGTAGTTCAGTTATTTTTAATGCCAAAAATAACCGAAATGTTGACAAATTCAGTTTAATTCGGATAGTTTCGGTTATTTTCGATCGGTTCTATGTAGATAAGGTTGGCAAATTCAGTTTAATTCGGATAGTTTCTGTTATTTTCGGCAATATTTATAATTAATTCCGGTTCTCGGTTCGGTTCGGTTCGGCCGAGCCAATAACCGAAACTTTTAAAATAAACTACAATTAAACTGAATTTGCCAACCTTATCTACATAGAACCGATCGAAAATATCCAAAAATAACTGAAACTATCTTAAACTATCTGAATTAAACTGAATTTGCCAACATTTCGGTTATTTTCGGCATTAAAAAAGATAATTGAACTACTCGATAATCGAACCGAACCGAACCGATATTTTATTCGGTTATTTTCGGTGGAAAATCTATAAACCGAATTATCCGAAAAACCGAACTAACCGAACTGAAATACCTGAACTAATCGAATTCGCATGCCTAGTAATAAATATGATCTGAAAACTTGTTCCTTTGACTTGGGGTTTTAGTTTTTTTTTTTTTTTTAACTTTAGGTATTCTTGGGTCTGGTCGGGTCGGGTTAAATTTGGGTGGGTTTTATTGTTTAAAATTTGAGTCAACGCCGGAGTTCGATGAACGGTTTACCAGAAATATATGGTTTTGGTGTTACACATATGACTCATGTTTGTTCAGCCGTGTAGCTGGCCATGCTATATCAATTGTTGATGTAGTTCTTAGAACATTGTTTTATTTCGGATGCGTAGTCATGCATTATCGTCTACTTCGTGTAGCTGGCCATGCTATATCAATTGTTGATGTAGTTTTTAGAACATTGTTTTACTTCGGATGTGTAACCATACATTATTGTATACTTCGTGTAGCGGAAAATCAATTTCTCTTCAAATAAAAGAAGCTGACAAAACCTAATCGGCTAGATCAATGGAAAGGCAAATATCCATGATAACATAGTAGAAACTCCAAAGTTTCCCTGAGATAGAATTACAGAAAATAGAAGAAACAAAGAGCTTCAATGACTAACCATTTAACCCTAGAGAAAAGAGACGTTTATTGACGGACCTGACTCGTTCTCCTTGCCGCCCCTTCACCATATTCTCAAGTCATCCAATGGTAGAAATTGCCTTGTCGCGAGGATTAGGAGCTTTGACCCTAATTTACTGAACTCTATCTTATATCACCCGTCTTTCACATTTAAAAACAATAGTTTGCACGATACTTGTTGAGAATATTATATGGCCATGTTTGTAGTTTCAGTAACAGTTCTTCAGAACAATGCTGATATGACTTGGTTTATCAAATGGTCTATAGATGGAGATCTCATCTATATAGCTTTTGCAAAGAATGTTTTATTATTGATTCTACAGAATTATGTAACAAACAAAGAAACATCAGATGGTAATAGAAAGAAAAACCTAAGACCTGCTTTCTCATTGTACAATTCAAACCCTTCAGCTAGCTCTATCACGGCACACTAGAATCTTGACAATTGTTCGGCGGATGCAGCAATGGAGTAGGCGGGCGTTGAGGAAGACAGTCCAAGGCTCCATATACCTGAAGCGTTGTTTTGGGTGATGTTAAACCGCTAACATAAGTCTTACAGAAAGAAAGAAAAAAAGGGATAAAAAAGCCATCTTAGGATATATTCATTGGGATGGATTTCAGTCCATTTTGAGTTTACAACAATTCTCACGCACCAACGGATATAAAAGTTCCCCTAACATCTAACTAGTAAAGGAAAAGAGATGCTATATTGGGCTTCCACAATTTTGACGCCAGGTTCCACACTTACTACACCTATGGGCACAACTTTCCCCTAAGAACTAGCTTGTTCGGTGAGAGAGCTGATAGATCTAGAAGACATCCGTTAATCCATGTGTGGTAAGTGAGACAATCACAACTTGGTAATGTCAATCACTACAAACAATTAGACCAATCTTTCCATTCTCCATCAACTCCCCATAGTAATGCTACAATAGGAGAAATCTTAAAAAAGATAATCACGTAAAGCTACAATTTTTATCTAGCATTATCTTTATGTGTACCTGGTGAGAACCATTAGCTTCAGGGTATTGGTGGCCTTGGCCTCCATAAATATCATCTGAGTTTCCATGACTTGCAACCAATCCACGGCCTTACAACAACAAATTCACAAAGTTATAAGAATTTTTTCCCGGTAAAGGTGTAAAAGCTAAAAAAGGACAGAGAGACTACTTGAGTTTTGAGCTGCCTCAGCAGCTGCAATTGCTGCTCTAGCTTTGGTCTCCACGTTAACCAATTCTTCCCGAAGTTTCACAATTTCACGATTTAAGTGATCGATGGTCTTTTCCATACCGCGTTCATGGTGAAGGTTGCTCGCTCGTGTCTTCTTCTCAAGCTCAAGAGCAGCCCTGTTTTCAAGTCCACGTCCAAGAATCACATTATTAGTCCAAAAGAGTCACCTCAAAACAACAAGGGGAATTCAACTCTCACCTTCCTTTGCTAACTTCTTGTCGCAGAGTCTCAATCTCCGCCTTAATCTCCGTGGCTCGATCCGAATTCGGTTTGGCCTTAGCTATCTCGCCTTCAAACATCGCCAGCTCTGCCGATAGCTTCTGCCTATCTTCAGCTAGCCTCTGTACATCTGACCTAACCTGATCAAGCTCAGCTATGATCCCGTTGACTACACGAGCCTCCGCCTCCATCCTCAGCGAATTCTGGTAAACCTCCCGAACCTTAGCTTCTCTCTCCGCCTTAACTTTCGCGGCGGTTTCAAGCAGCTGTGCAAGCTCACGCTTGGCCAAATTGAGCTGATCCTTGACTCCGATGTGTGCCACAGCTAGCTTCTGGTTGTCCGTCAGAAGGGATTCGATTTCACGGTGCTGGATTGCGATTCGATCCTCGAGGATGACAGATCGAGTACGATTCCTATCCGATTCGATCATGTCTACAAACATGGAAGAAACTCAACATAAGAATTCTACGATACTCTCAGACACTAAAAGAAAGAGAAGCAACCTAGAGAAAAGAGGAGAGACGAAACAGATCAACGGACTGAGTGGATCAAAGAACCGAAGACATCTTAACCCAAAAGGTAAAAGATCGATGATCCCTTAGGGTTAGATCTGGATTAAGCTTGGAGATCTGGATTCTCAGAGATCTTACCGTAAGGAAAGGAACAGAGAAGTGAAGACAAACGCTACGGGTTGTCGCGAATTTAATGTCCTCTGTTGAAAGGGGAAATAAAAATACATAACCTCTGTTGCGTGCCGTTTATGTAGTAAACCAAAGAACATCATGCCGTTTATGTACAAACCCCAAGAACCGCGTGCCGTTTATTGACATCTCTAATATGTTTTTTCTTTTGGGGTTAAATGTTGCTCGCAATTAAAGAGAAGAAGCTACTAATAACACTGTCATTCCCGATGGGTTCTTCTCACCATCGACCTCTACATAACTACATCGCTTTCACCTACTCCGAGCATGAAGCTGAACTTCTCGAAGACAATCTCTCTGTTTCTGGTTGTGCTACAATGATATTGGATTTTATCATTTTTAAAATGTTGGTATATATATACCAACGTGCTTTGAATTGTTCAATACTTTCATTCCAACAGTTGATGAAAAAAGACCTACAGACAAAGATAAATAGAATCGTATACTTCTTTTCTTTTATTCAAGTATCACAAACAGACGCAAACAAAGAATTCACAGCCTCGTTTGATGAGACACAATTCTTCACAGCTTCTAAATAGGACGAAAACAATATTCTACAAAATTTCGAAGGAGACAATGATAAAATCAAAGAAATACATACCAATCTCGTCTCCAAGGCCGTGCATCCCCCATATGAGAACGTTCGAAGCAAAGAGACGCCTCATCGTCTCACGTCCGTACACGGCGAGCTGCCTGCTGTGCAGATCTTCATCGATCTCCTGACGGTTGGAATTACCAAAAGCCATGTCGTGCTGCTGGACGACGCTATCGCCGTTAAATCCGCTGCTGCTGCTGCTGCCAGAAGCTACAATCGAAGGCTTATCGGACGCAGCAGACTCAGTTATATGGATACGGCGTTTCTTAATCGGCGAAGATGCTAAATCGGAGCTGGTGCTTTTATCGCTGTTCTCGTTAGCAACGCATGCTTCACTAGCTCTGGGAATTGCAAACATTATCATTAAAAGGCCAAATGGGCACATACGGTACAACAAATTCGGCCCAATAAACACACAATTGCAAACAACAAAGATAAGTTTTACTTAGTAAAGACGTGTGTAAGGGCATGTTTATTGCAAGATACCCATTTGGGGTTCTTATTGAATATTTAAGTAATAAACTTAAAATAAGAAACTTAGTTAAGAACCTTATGAAAAAACCTGTTTATTGGGAGAACTCCTAATGGGGTTCTTAAAAAAAAAAAATTATAAAATTTAAATTTGAAACACACATTTGATTCCACATACAAATTTTTTTTTAATTGTTAATCTTGATCACATCCAAATTTTTGCCATATATGGTCAACCAAATCATCTTTCAATCGTTGATGCTGTTGTCTATCCCGAATTCTAGTTCGAACCCCCAACATACTGGGGAGATTTGTATGCATTTCCGTAGAATATGTGAGATCCACATGTGAACTTCTGTTACCTTCTTGTTGGAAATCTGAAACATCAAATTGAGTGTATCCTTCCCGTTCGTCTTCTACTATCATGTTGTGGAGTATGATACATGCTCTCATAATCTTCCCTATTTTTGTTTTATCCCACGAAAGAGCCGGGTTTTTAACAATGGCAAATCGCGCTTGCAAGACTCCGAAAGCACGCTCGACATCTTTTCGGACAGCTTCTTGATGTAGAGCAAATAATGATGCTTTTGTACCTTGTGGAATTGGAATTGATTGGATAAACGTAGCCCATTTTGGATAAATACCATCGGTGAGATAGTAAGCCAAATGATACTCGTTTCCGTTGACAGAGAAATTAACTTGCGGAGCTTGACCATTTATTATATCATCAAAAACGGGTGAGCGATCAAGAACATTAATATCGTTTAAGGTACCTGGAGGTCCAAAAAACGCATGCCATATCCAGAGATCATATGAAGCTACCACTTCTAAAACGATCGTCGGTTTTCCAGAACCCCGGGAATATTGCCCTTTCCAAGCGGTCGGACAATTCTTCCACTCCCAATGCATACAATCGATGCTTCCGACCATCCCGGGAAATCCTCGTTGCTCTCCAACATCAAGTAGCCTTTGAAGATCCTCGGGGGTGGGTCTTCTTAGGTACTCATCGCCAAAGAGAATAATTATTCCTTCGACAAAATTTTCCAAACATAAACGAGCAGTAGTTGCACCGAGCCGGAGGTATTCATCAACCGTATCAAGCGCATTGCCATATGCCAAAAGACGAATTGCGGCTGTACACTTCTGAAGTGCAGAGAGACCATATCTTCCGAGAGCATCTTTCTTCTGTTGAAAATAAGGAACTTCATTGGAAAGCCGATCAACAATATGCAAGAACAATGGCTTGTTCATTCTAAAACGCCGTCGGAATAGATTAGGCGGATATGTTGCATCTTCAGTGAAATAATCGTTCCATAAACGTTTGTGGCCTTCTTCGCGATGTCTTTCGATAAAAACTCGTTTTTTCCTGGACTTGCTTGACTCTTCATGATCACCCTCATCAATGAACATATTCTCGAATGTTTGATTGACAAATTGATTGAAAACTTCTTCAAATTCAGGATCAAAATTGTCATAAACATTATTATTGGATGAAGAAGCCATATTTGTTTTTTTTTTGGTTTTGTGGTTTTGTGTTTGTTTGTTTTTTTTTGGGTTTCGTTTTTTGGGGTTTCGTAACTTGGTTTGATTTTGGGTTTTTTTTTCTTATTTTGGGTTGTGAATAAGAAGGATGAGCTTGAGTGAGTATGATTGTTGTGGTTTTTATTTTGTGTAGTGAATAAGAAGAAGAAGATATGATGGTGTCAAACGTGAATGAGAAAAAAGAAGGAGATTGACAATGGAGAATGAGCAAATAAGAAGGAGATTGGAAGACAATATGATCTTAAACTCAGTGGTTACATATATATAAAGAATCCAAAAGGAAAATAAGTGGACAAAAGGAAAACAAGTGGGTTTGCTTTATTCTTGTGGTCTTCGTATAAAGAATCCAAATCTTGTCATGTAACTTGTCTTGTTTCTTTGTGCCGAGAAGAAACATAATCGGAATCCGAATCTTGACTCATTGTTTGCTTGTGCCGACAACAGCTCTTGTGACTTCTCTTCAGCTGAAACAGAAACAAACAAACACAATCAAGCCGACTCAAAGACAATGAAAGAAAACCAATTTAAAGTTAGGAGAAGAGTATGAATACTTTCTGGTGATAAGGTGTAGACTCTATGCTGTCTATCCCTGAGCTTACCCTCAAAGTATTCTTCCTCACATGCTCGGTTATCAAAGAAACACAAGGAAACAGAAAATGCGAATTATTTAACATGATTAACGAGCCAAAAGAACTCCAAAAAGAAACATCTACTTTCATTGAACAAACATCTACTTTCATTGAACAGAAACATTTAACATGAGCTAAACTAATCCCGATAACAGCATGTGACACAACTTGAAAAACAAACTAACACAAAGACAAGTTGCATAACCCGAAACACAAACTAACAGAACACAAGCTTCTTAACCCAAAACAGAAACTAACACAACTTGAGAAATGCAATTAAAAGATGAAATAACTAATCAGCGAACAGGTCCGAGATGAGCTTCTTCGTAGTCCGCCAATGGTTCTTTTTTGGCAATGAGACTGTCAAGTAAACCCAGCTTTGATAGTCTTTCTTTCCTGTCCAAATCCTTCTCTTTTATGTCCCACATGCTCTGAAACTTGGAGACCACACTGTCATCTGCCATACTTTTCTTGCCTCGGGCTTTTGCAGCTTTAACACCAGGAGGCCGGGTTTGGACTTGTTCATCCGCATGAGAGCTTGAATAATAGACACCATCATCTAACCTTCTCCTTTTGCAGCTTCCATCAGTCTTACTCGTAAAAAGCTCGCACCATTTTTGGTCATTTCGGAGCTCCAACCAAGCGTGCTCTAGCGTGAACCTCTTCTTGTGGTCATTGTAGAAGATCTCGTGGGCAAGCTTGACAACATCATCTTCATTTTGACCTGAAGCTTTCTCTCTTGTTGCAGCCTCATATGCTCCACAGAACTTGCACACGACATCATTGATCTTCTGCCACCTCTGCTTACACTGAATAGGCTCTCGGCTTTCACGGCTTGCTGCCTTCGGACTTGCAGCAAAATACTTTGCAATACGTGTCCAGAAGGCTCCCGATTTCTGCTCGTTGGCCACCACCGGATCCTTGCTCGTGTTGAGCCATGCGCTGATGAGCAAGACATCATCACTTGGAGTCCATTTCCTTCGCTCTCTTCTCTCTGCAGGCGTGTCTTCAAAGGCAGGGGGTGGTGAAGATCCAAGTGCAACAGAAGGAAATTCATCCGCAAATGTGGGGACACTATCTTGTTGACTGTTTAACAAGTCAACAAAGTTAGATGTCGGCCCATATGGATATGTAGATGACATATCCACAAATGACGAAGAAGAAAGAAAGATAAAAAAAAAAGTGTTTAAGAGATATCAAGCAGAAGTGTTTAAGAGGAAGCAAAGTGTTTAAGAGGAAGCAAAATGTTTAAGAGATAAAAAGATGCAAGGATGAAGAGAAAGAGATGCCAAGCACAAGCATTTTATAGAGGATAACAAAGGGAGAGAAGAAGCAAAGAAAGAGAATGCATTCATCACAAGAGAATAAGCAGAAAGAGAATGCATTCATCACAAGTTCACAACCAAATCGACTTGACAAGCATTCATCACAAAGTTTTCTATCTAACCATAAATTATGTACTACCTAACACAATATAATCTAACACTAAATGCATTTATTACCAACTAATAGATAGTATCTCTCACACACAGCTTGCAAATCCATACAAAGCAACACATTTCAAACACTATATGCATTTAACACTAACCTGAACAATGCATTGACTTCTTTCTGCAAATCGGAGGATAATGGTTTGATCTCCATCTACATCACCATTCGCCCATTGGAAGAGGAAAACGTCAGAACCTGCAACCATAGCATCAAACAAGCATCAAACATTCAACCATAGCATCAAATATCAGGCAAACATCTCTATACACATCTGCTCCTTCAGAAGCATCTCTAAACGCATATGAAGCAAACAATTTATATCAGACAATCATCTCAAACATCTCTAAACAACGAATGAAACCATCATCTCAAGCATCTCTAAACATATAATGAAACAAACATGCAAACCCAAATCGAAATCAATTCTAAAACATATCTTTGTATACTAAGTGAAATCAAACCCAAATCAGATAGAGATTCACCCGAGAGATAGAATCAAACCCAAATCAAGCCCTAGCTAATTACAGAAGGAGAGAAGGAGAGACAATACCTCGTGCAGAGAGAGACTCACGCGAGAGACGAGAGAGAGGGAGGCGAAAGGTTCAGAAGATTGGAATTCGAGAGGACACGAGATGAGACGAGACGAGAGGAGATTGGAATTCGATTGCGGCGGTGAACAGAACAACGTCACCACCATCTCAGAGAAGTGTGATCGGAAGAAGAACATCGCAGAGTTTGGTGACGGAGACAACGAGGAGAGTTGGAGAAGAAGAGAAGTTTGATCGATAAAGGTGAGTCAGAGATTAAGAGAATTTTGATCAATAGAGAAGAGTCGGAGAAGAAGAGAAGTGTGATCGATTGATCACAGAGCTCGTGACGGAGACAACGAGGATCATTGGAGAAGAAGAGAAGATCGATAGAGGAGAGAAGAAATGTTTCCCGTCTTTTTTTTTTCAACCACCAACCACCTTCGTCCCAATGAGAAGTGGCCACGTCATTGCTAAGAAACGATCCTTAAATTTCTTATTTAAGGATCGACTCTTAAGTTTATGGGTATTTTTGATTTATTTTCGGCCCATAAATTGCTAAGAAACCCACTTAAGGTTCCCCGATAAACATGGTCTAAGATCTTATTTAAAACTTTAATCTCTTATTATCAATTGATTAGATTTTGTATCTCTACCAAAAATACACATATACTTTTTCGCATATGACATAGCTTGAGATAAAGAGAAAGAGCACGTGTAATAAAGAAACATTTTTAGTCATATTTTTAATAATCATTTAATTAGTAAATGATAACTAGGTTTTGCATTCACGCTACGCTACGTGTGAGTATTCTTTTTAATATTATTTTAATTAAAATTATATACGACCAATTATATTTATTAAGATATTACAATGTGTATATTGGTGATTATAATAATAAATATAAAAATATTGCAGTTTTAATCTCATAAATTATATATAATTTGTAAGATTTTAATGGTTTTGTTTTGAATATAAATATGTTCAATTTGAAAAATAAATTATTTGGTAGAATATACCAAAAACAACTAAAAGTGTAACAAAATAATCAAATGATATTTAATAAACATAGTATTGACACCGAGGATAAAATATTATACATCATTTATTCAATTCAAGAAAATAATTTTTTTCATCACTTCACTTCAATGCTATTCTCCTTCCTTAGCTACTTTATTCAATTCAATTTTCAATTTAATTTTCAAATCAAAAACCAAACTAATAAGCATAAATCTTGCTCTCATATATATGAAAAAAATAATTTTGAAACCAAGATAATATATAAATATGGAATGAACTTTGAAACAAATTTATAATAACAAAAAAACCGACAAAATAAATATATTTTTTGTAAGTTGTACC
Organism: Eutrema heterophyllum; assembly: GCA_002933915.1. NCBI lineage: Eukaryota > Viridiplantae > Streptophyta > Magnoliopsida > Brassicales > Brassicaceae > Eutrema > Eutrema heterophyllum. The sequence goes on along the minus strand of PKMM01003508.1, from coordinate 926,344 downwards.
TTGAACAGATAGAAGCCGGATTTTGTCTGGTGACATATTGGTTGTGATAATTTTTAATGGTTCTTCGATGAGATCATAAACTTAAGCGATGATGATTTAATTCTCATACTTAGGGATCATTGCAAAAAATTGAAATAACAAACATTATTTTATATCTGAGAAAAGTAGTTTACACATGATCATTTTTCCTTCATTGTAGTCGTCTTTCTCAATCCATGGATGAATTCTTTCTCATGTCGTTTTTTATTATTTTTATATTCCATCATAGCGTAACTTTGATCAAGAAGACAATTAAGTTGGCAAGATCAATACACCAATTACATGAAAAATTAGAAAACTGAATAACAAATAGAACAACTCAAATCAAAGTAATCATACATTGATCTATGCCTCTATGGCAATTTCAATCCGAATATAAAAATGTAATTTCTACTGTCATTTGTGCACTATCTATTCCATGCGATGTTGTGGAAAGTTTTTGTGGACATGTGCAAAATTTAGATGCTTATGTAGATTATAATTATTAGTTAATTAAAATCGCGTCATACGTGGAAGTCTTAGAATCAAGTAACTTTAACTTTCCTTTTTAACATCTTAGTAACTTTAACTTTTTTATAGATGTTTTTTTTACATTGATATATTTTTTTATAGATAATTAACCATTTTTGTAACTATAATGGTGGTAAATTATTCCATCATAATAAAAGAGATTTTATTATTATATTTATTCTTAGTTATTTATATAATTGAGATCACTATTTTAAATTAAGAAATTTTCCTAATTTATCATGTTGATTTTTTGTTATTAATGGAAATTTTATACATAATTTCCTTATCTTTTATATTTTTACTAACAATAATATTATAATTTGGAAACTTTTTTAATTTTGAATGTTGACGTGGACCAATAAAATTGATTGTTTAAAATCATATGTGGACACCTTTAGATGCATTTAGCATCAACTTTTAATGGTAGTAAATTATTTTATCATAATAAAGGAGGATTTACTAATATGTTTATTCTTAGTTATTTATATAATTGAGACCACTATTTTAAATTAAGAAGTTTTCCTAATTTAATATGATGTTGATTTTTTTTTGTTAATGAAAATTTATAGATAATTTTCTTATCTTTTTTATTTTTTATTAACAATAATATTAGAATTTGGAATTTTTCTTAATTTTGAATATTAACGTAGACCAATAAAATTGATTGTTTAAAATCTTTTGTGTACACTCTTAGATGCATTTATCATCAACTTTTATTACTATATATAAGGTTACTTTCTTGGTTATTGGTATTAATTTTCTTCCTTCCAATTTATTTGTTATTCGATTAAAAATCCGATAAAAGTAAACATTTACTTTTTTGTATCGCCAATTTTTACCGTCATCTTCATTAGTAATTTTGTATAGGATTGGTAAAATTTCCGAACCAAACCATCCTGAATCCAAATCCAAACTAAATTATAAAATAATCTAAACGGAATAAAAATGTCTATATCAAAGTATCCGAACTGAATCCAAACTTTATGAAATCAAATGGAAATAAACATATTAACCGAACTAACCAAAAATCATAAAAATACAATAATATAATTAAATATATAAAAACACATTTAAATATACTAAAAATCTACAATATTCATTAAAATTTATTAACTAATTATTACTATTACTTTTGTTATAATTTTTTGTTCAAAACCGAACCCGAATCCAAGCTGGATTGATATAAAATTTGATTCTAAATGAAGTTTATTTCCAAAAATCTAAAGAAACTTAAATAATCCAAACCAAACTGAGTCACTGCAAGAAAAAAAAAAGTGTATATTATATCACAAAATTAAATGATACTATTTTGAATTACTTATTAGTAATTGATATAAAATATGTAATTTAACATCAGTTATAATCATTGATTTTACTATTGGTTAATTTAACCAAATGCTCACTGTTTTTTTTTTTTTTTTGGATGAAACGTTTATGTGACTAGAAGTTAATATCGGTCAAATTTGATGTTAAAAGCTAGACTTAAAAACACTAAAATAATTCATAAGAATATGAGGCGGCAACTGCTAGAGTCCAAGTCTACGGATTAGCACGAAGCTCTGATGTTTCAGATTGCTTCTTTTTGTTTCTTACAGAATCTCACAGTTACAGACTTATTAAATTCCTTATAAAAAGGTCTTTAATTTTGGAAATCCGACAAAAACAGAAACTCAGTTTCACTCACCCATTCAACTATCGTTTAAGCAAAAACCCTTCAGGTCTTTTTAATTTTTTTTTGTTTTTCCACCTCTTCAACACTGAAGGGATTTCAATTTTACTGAACTCATCAAACATTGCTTCTTGTCTCCCCACCGTTTCCAAAGATTTTTAATTTTTCTTTTGGTAAGAAAAGAAGAAAAAAAACAAAACAAAAGAGCAAATACCGAGAACCGAATCTTCCATGTCATCTCTTAAAGCATTTAATGATGTGCATCGAGTCTCACATGCTTATTTTTCTCCGAGGTGCCCAAAGATGTCTGTTCTCTCTTCTTTCCTTTTCTCTCATTTTTTTTTTTTAGATTTTAATTGTAGAGAATTATTTAGTTCTTTCTTATGAATGAATCTAAATTACATTAACAAGAACCACTTCCCAATGTGACAGTTCTAATTCTAAAATATATCTCTCCATTAGCACCTAAACTATTTATTCCTCCTATAGTGTGGTCCTATTAATTGAGTCCTTTTTTTTTATAAATTTTTTTAGTACTTATGTAATTATGCAAGAAAAAACTCTTCCATTAGGGATTTTATGTTTCATAAGCTCAAAATATATTTCCACTCGGACTTCGAATAATTACAGTTATGGTGGGGTTTTTTTACTGTTAAAACATGTAAAAATTGTCTACCCAATATTTTTTTTTAGCCTGTAGTTTTTGTAAAAACTTTTATATCTTTACTATTTCTAAATAAAAACCAAAAGCTGTATTATCTGCGTTTTAACCTTCAAAACCAAACACTGAAAATTCAGGAAATAAAATTAATCCATTGACAGTTTTTGGCAATTAGATCGAAATTGTGTTATTCAACTAATTGAAAATTCATTAGAAAAGATCTGTTGATGGACGGGTGTAGTAGAAAGGACTGGGGTTTTGTAGCTTTATTAGTTAGGGGTTGATTGTGATTTGGTCACTTAGTTTGAATCACTTCTAGACTAATTAAAATATGTTAGCAAATCTTTAGATGCATGTTATTTTTAATAGACGTTGAGATCAATTTGGAGGGGCAAACAGACAATTCTGGATAAATCTGGATACATTAATTGTGGGTTTACTATAACACATCCAAGTTGATAGAGTTTCGTAAATAAAATCTACTAATTAATTAACATATACCTAAAATATATGAAAAATCATGATATCAAGCGACTTCCTTTGTCGTGATTATTGTGGGCGATGTTCACAAACTAGTCAAATGTTTTTTTCATGCATGTCCCCGCCATTTTGGGGTTAAAAACATTCCTTAGATGCACCACATGAATTTTGATATATTATTAAGAATCATAACCACTTTCTAACACTATGGTTTCTAGGGTTATGGAGTCTGTTTTTCTTGGTAGATGATATTTTATGTTAAAAATAATAGAAGTTTTAAATTTTGAATTAAGATTGTCCAGTGGTCAATTCAGGTAAGAGATCTGTTTTTGTTGGACGTATATAATTTAGCCATTGCGGATTTTAATTTATATACTGTATGTGACAATTGCAATCTTTTGAAATTAGTATGGCTAATCATATTAATTCTTCTAATGAAAAAAATAAAGAAGCTGTAAATTAATTAGTGAGATCAATTAAATATAGTAAAAGTGAAATTAAATGAGGGATAAGAAGGAGCCAAAGGAAAGCTATGAGAGTAAAAGAGAAGAGTTTCACTTGGGAAACAGTGGATTAGAAGCTTGGACTCATGTGGTATTCATTTAATGTGATGGTTGAAACTTCTCTTGAGGAGTTTATCAAAAACTATTTATTTTAAGAATCTCTTCAGACATTAATTAGGGTTTTCTTTAAAAAAAACTCTAATTAGCTTTGTGTCGGATCTCGTTTTGTGGGTCTTGCATTAATTTCCTCTGAATTTATGTTGTTATTTTAATTATATTAACATTATGTATTCCTTATTTAATCCCTCTCGAGATCAATAGTTCGAAAGTGATGCATGTATCTTCGATTATCTCATTAAGTATGTATGATATGAGTAATGTTGTTGATGTTAGCTGCCAAGTTCTCTCTATTTAAAAGAAAGAAAAAAGTTAATAAAAGGAAATTTTTGTGATATTTCTTTTTGTTAATAACTCGGATAATTTATCTTTATTTTGTAGCAATCACTAGAATGGATCAGAGAACAATAACTTGGGTAATTCGTATTGAAGCTCGACTAATACTGAGGTATGCAAATTCGTTGAGCACAAACACACAATGTAAATATTTTTGGCTGAAGTCCAGAGCTAACTAGCCTTAGCATGTGTGTTTGTTTCCAGTGATTAGTCAAAACTGGAGGATCCGAGTTGAAAACTCGTCATGTTGGTTGAGATAACATATCAATTTTGATCTACAACGTTTCTAATTGGTTATTGGCTATTGTATACATGTTAAATAAAAAAAATATTAACTTTATATGTTTCATGAGCTTTAGTTACGTTACGGATTTTCTCAATTATTGGAAAACAAATGAGTTTGTGCTATGTATGAAGATTGATATAAAACATAAACAAGTTTGCCTTTTTGTTTTTCGACGGCACATAAACAAGTTCTTACAACATACACTTTTTTCTTCTGAATTAACCAAAAAAAAAAGTACTTCTGATGAAAACAAAAAACACTCAAGTCTTTTTGCTGAGTTCGCATTAGCTTGATAGCTTCCTTTCTTTTTTTCGATTCTGCTTTATTCAGTCTGTAACCAACAATCATTTATTTTTGTTGGACAAGTGAACCAAATTAGCAGAATATTTTGCATATTTCTACTCATTAAATTAAAAAAAAATTAGCTTATATATCAGTTTAGATTAGCGTATAATACTATTTTCCTTTTTTTATAAAGGAACGTATAATACTATATATTGTTTGATGCCTATTGTTTTCGTGTATCGTTTTTATACGTCAGATAATAATAAGACACGTCAGATATATTTAAAATGATCCTAAAGAGAAGTTTTTACAAGATCAAAATTGTAAAAATGTATCAACAGTCTCATTTCTTATTTCTCTTGACAAAGATCTTTTTTTTTTTGGTCGAAATCTTGACAAAGATCTTAATGTTTTTGGTACGTAGGTACGTAGACAGAAGTCATATGGGTCTTGGCTAGAAAATCGAAGACAAAGTGCACAAATACTTGTTCTTCTTGGATTCAAAAAGGTTAGGTCTTTGAATACTGTGTGAAGAAACTACATCTACAACTTTTTGGACGTTAATTAGGTTATTAATTAGGTGTTCAAAACGATGTTCAATGTCTGTCTTGTTGCGGAATTTTTTATGGATAAATTATTAGTCCCCCATCTCCCATAATATTTATCGCAACTCTAAACTTCACATCCATATTATTAACAGCGTCATTTAAGCCCCTTGCGGTAATAGGGTGAGGTAAATATATTGATCGAATAAAATTTCTTTTTTTATTTGATAAAGTGAATAGATTTTCTTTCACTAAAAATTTAGGAAACAAAAGAAATTATAACATTTTCCCTAATTATCCTGATTATTAGCATGTTTATATTTAGTCACTTTGTTGTTTCTTTCAGCCTTAAAATCAAATTAAAAGACTGAAATCCAATCAGGCGGAAACCAAAACATCCTGAGCCTAACGTTCCAAACCTAATAAATATATTTATTTTATGACCAATAAAATACATATTTCTCAGCAATTTATTTTACAAAAGAAAACTCTAATATTAACAGATAAATCCAATGGTATTTTTGTAAATCTATTCATGAATAAAATGTTAATTTTTGATAAATAATTATTGAAAGTGATAACCAATATAATATTAATGAATTTTTTTTTTTGGGTATTTCTCAAACGTTTGCCAAAGTTTACCCAATAATAAGAATTTTAATGAAATTTAAATCGGTAGTTCACTAATGATGCATCACTTATATATTGTGAACTTTGAATTATTTCTTATTAAAATAGAACTTTGAATTGTTTATGTTTTCTAAAATTCTTATCTTTNATATATATATATATGCAGAAATTTAATCTTGTTTACAAGCCAATGGTAAAAGCAAGACCACTTTTTTGACTACCATCGTGCAACAAAACCTATGTTTTACTAGAAATGTGTGAAACCACACTCATTCGTTAATGCTATATAGCGAATATATATTGTGGTGGTAAGAAAAAAAAAACAATACTCTGATATATTTTTGTTTTCTCTTCTAAAAATACATTTCAATGAATAAAATAATTGAGGCGTTTACCATGGTTTTTGTCTTACTTTGGTTTTAGTTAAATAAGACAAGGTTTATCACCGAAGATGGAGTTTAAGAATTATTAAATTTGGCTCTCCGCAATCTGATAAAAACAAATGTTGCTTTTTACGCATCGAAGTCGCTGACCTAAGATGCTTCGCAGAGATTCTGTCCCGGTTTTTTTATTTTATTTCTTCTTTAAACAAAAAAAATCGGGGGAGAAATAATGGTAATTATCCCAAGTTCTTAATTTAATCAGTGTCTTCCCATAAAAACTCGGGCCTCCCCGACATTATTATTCTCATAATCACTTTACAAAGTCTAAAATAGTGTGAGTATGCATTTGATTAAATAGTATAAATGTGTGAAGGAGAGATTGGTTGAAGTTTTGATGTGAATGTCTTTCAAGGCAACAAACATTCACGTTGGAGGCCATTTCTAAAGGAGTCTCGGTCCTAATTAGGGTTTCACGTCATTCTCACTTCCATACTGTATTATCCTAACATTTACCCACTTCCTCTCTCTCTCTCTCTTAATTTTTTTTTCTTTTCATTCTTATTTTTATTAATTAATTGCCTAACCAACTTTTTTTTGTTTCGTTTTTCCTTTTGTGTTTAGAAAAAGTCAAATATAGGCCGCCATGTGATTTTTTTCTTTTCAAACCATGTAATACTATATATGGATAATAGATTTTTAACTGTTTTGGTTGTGTAGAAACTAGAAAGGGACAATTATGATTTTTTATATTACACAAACATGGCTTTGAATTATCATATATATATATATATAAACATCTATTAAAAAAAATAAAGTTAGAAATCAACTAACGTTCTTTATATAGTGTGTAAACCCTTGTATAGTGTTGGACGTGAAAATACTTATAATAATTTAGAGATAAAATGCAACATGATGAATGGTATTAGAAATTTTTCATTTATGCTTTATCGTTAGGATGAACAATTTATGCAAATTTGACATAACCATATTGTTTCCATGAGATGCGTGCTTTTGGTTACCATGTTACAGGAAATCAAGCTGGTTTGATCTTAGATTTGTGATTTCTCTCTGAAATAATATGTATTGCATAAAATAACAAATATTGTACTCCCAACGTGGAAAAACTAATGCATGATTTTCCACTCAAATTTATAAATGGGGAGGAGAAGTTCTATTAGTGACACTTTTAAAGAGCGTTTGAATACAATCGATTACAGAAGCAACATGGTCTTCTAATATTGTGATTCTACTAGTGGGTCAATCGGAGTATTTTTTCAAAGTTACTGGAATTTTATGTTAAAAATCGATTTAGTTTTAGAGACTTAGAGTTACGTTATGGGATAAAACTTAACCATTTAGGGTCCGATTGGTTGTCAATCTGTAAAGACTATATGGGGTTTAACAGTTTTTACAGCCACCTTTTATCCAATCATTTTTTTATATTAATTTTTAATTTTTTAAGTCTCTACAGTTTTTTTCTCATGTTTTGTTCCTACTTTCAATTTTTTTGTTTTAAAAGCCACCTGAGAAGGCTTTAACTGTGAAAATTAATATAGCAACATCTTTTTTATTTTTTCTTCTCCCCTCCCCCAAAAAATGAAATTCTCTCGCTTAAATTTATACAAATTTTATCAAAAATAAATTTTGACTAAATGATTATTAATATTTTTTTCTCGTTCTTTTGAGATCCATTTTCCTCATAATTGATTAATTGAAAAAACTTTGTCGAGAGAGTAGAGATATCAGTTTAATTTGATGTCAAGATGAATAAATTAACCGAAGATACAATATTCATACAGAAATTCACAGAATGAAAAAAAAATATATCAACCACTCAAAATCAGCCATTCAAGTTTTCTCTGGAGAATGAGAGATCATCATGTTTTGAGAAACATAGTTATAAAAAAACATAGTTATGAATGAGAGATTCACAATTGGAAATTTTTAGATTTCATATATAAAAAAACTCATGTTAAACAGAGTTATAAACTACGTTAACTTAAATTAATAGAGTTCTTTTTTACTAAGAAAAATGAAAATTATTAATAATTTGTGTGAGTTCTGTCGCCATCTTTATCAAAACTCATGTGGCCACCTTTATCAAAATTTAGCATAATTAATATTTTTGACAAAAAATTAACAATATTAATTTAAAATAACAGTCACAGCTTCTACAAATTTTGTTAACAATTAGATTTTCAAAAATATTTAAAGTAATAGTCATGGTTTTTATAGTCAAAATCTCTACAACTAAAAGCCTACAATCCATGTTCGAAAACACGGCCGCCGCGGGAGATTAATCGGCGACTAGGCGCTCGGCGGCCGGCAGCCACCGCGACTAGACCAAAATTGGTTATGTAATCGGAAAGCTAAAAAAAATCATTTTTTGTAGATTTTAAGTTCAAAATCAGATGTTATGGCATAGATCTGTTATATTTAGGTAAAAACCTCAAAGATTAACAAACAAAAATGATGAAATCGTGAAAAGAAATCGAATGGAAGCGAAAATTAGGTTAGAAAAATCGCAGATCTGAGGTTGAAGACGAGAGTATTTTCGTCATTTGTCATTCATTAAACCAAAAACTGAAAAAATTGATAAAAATAAACCTACCTTCCGTCGAACTGGTGACCTATGTAGTAGAAACCGTGACATAGACCGTTAGACCAAGTGATATCAACATGTAACTTACACATATTTATAAATAAAAAATATCCAAAATAAATCTCCGATTAATCCTCGATATTTGGGTTAGACGCTCTGTCCAACCTAACCGCCCGACTAGCGCTTAGCGCAATTTTGAACATTACCTACAACTACAACCTAGAGTTACAGTCTTTACCCATCGAAACCTTAGTCTCACGTCAAAAGTGAGAATGTTAAGATATCGAGAGTCGTTAAAATTTTTGAAAAAATATAATTTTTCTTTTGAATAATGAATCCCTAAAGAAAGATAAAAGAGGTTCTTTAACAAAAGAAAAAAAGAGGTTAGTATTATAGGACTGTCGTGTGTTAAAGAAAGAAGAGAAGAGTCAAAGGACAACGTGGGGAAACTTCTCAAACTGCATCGGACGCCAACCTATCACGCGCCTTTGCGGTGCTTACTCCATTTTATTAAACTACCATATTACCCTTGCCATTCCCAGGGTCAAAAACGTCAATGCAGACGTCGACGTTGATAATTAACGTGTAATGTGTATGTATATTACACTATAATAATTATGACGCAGGATAAATTTCTCCAAGGTTCATTTAATGAAATACCAAAACCCAAGCTCTTCTAGATGATATCAATAATGAGGAAAATGCAAAGGATATTCAATCTCTTCATAAATCGGCAAAATTAATTAGGTTAGAAGATTCAAAAAGCTTTTAATACATGATAAACCTTAAACACTAGACACCTCCATAATGATATGCACTTACTACTTCAAGTTACAAACTAGAGTTTCAAGATAAATTAATACTCTTTTCGTTTCACAAAAAATGTCGTTTTAAAATTTTATTTTTGTTTCATAAAAAATATCATTTTATGTTTTCGATGCATAATTTTGAATAAAAATCCAGTTTTAACTTTTTTGTTTTAGTATATTAATTAGAGAGAAAAAAATTGTTTAGTGTATTGATAAAGGGTAATATAAAACTTTTAATAATTTTTTTAATATGTGTGAAATGTGTCAAAATGACACTTTTTGTAAAACAAAGGGGTATTTATATGAAATCTTTGCTCTCAAATGATTTTTCTCTCAATAATTAGTTATTTACCAAGCTTTGAGTATTTAGACACCAGATTTTGTAAGAAAATGTATACATAAATATTATAGAGTTAGACGAATTGAGAATATATGTATTCTTTAACAATTATAATTTTTAAGATTAAAATAACAATTTAATTTAATTATATTAGAAAACTTGAAGAGTATTAATTCAAGACATATTTCTATCCCTTGTGGGTTTGTTGGTACCTTTTTGTGGGTGTTTTTTAACCTCTGCATAGGTCTACCTTTGGGCAGGTTTGTATTATTCGATGAGTTATTTCCGATAATTAATACACATGAATTGCTTAGAAAAAATTATATACATAAAAATATTAGAGGAATTCTATGGTTAAATGGATTTAGACGGCGAAAAAAAAATCTATGGCTAAATAGATTAAACTAAAACAATAAAGGGGAAAAAAAAACTAAAGATTGGTGTTTTCATATTTAAGCTATAACTTTTTAGTTAGAATTAAATGAACACATGTGAACACCAACCTCGCTCTCTCCAAAAACCTATTATAAATACACACCTCTCAAACTCTCTCCCTTTAACTTTAAGCTTTGCTTTCTTCCTTTCTCTATTCTCAAACTTCAAGAGAACTCTCCTCTGCAAAGACTCAAATTGATTACTTTGATAACTAAGACCGGTTGCATCGTGATCATAGTAGAGATGGGCGGTCCAGGATCATCGCCATGTGCTTCGTGTAAGCTTCTTCGACGACGCTGTGCAAAAGATTGCATCTTTGCTCCTTATTTTCCTCCTGACGATCCTCACAAATTCGCCATTGTTCATAAGGTCTTCGGCGCAAGCAACGTCAGCAAAATGTTGCAGGTTCCATCTCGTTCCCATTTCCCCATAACTATATTCTATATTTTGTTACGTTGAAAGCTAACATTTTTTGCATATATATACTTTTTAAATTTGTTCCACCTCTCTTTCAAAACATTCACTAGTGTATGTTTGGTCAAATATCAAACTTATTCGAATATATGTGCATCCAGGAAGTTTGATAACTTCAAGATACAAAATTAAAAATATTTCACTCCAACTACTTTGATTCGCTTTGATATTAATCTGAATGACTAATTAATTAATTATGCTTGAAAACTATATGAACTTATATGAATTAATAATCATAATACTTTCGCTAATACGGTAGCTATATGTCAAAAATGGTCACATGGTTGGTATTAATTGTCACAGGAGCTACCGGTTCATCAAAGAGCTGACGCGGTCAACAGTTTGGTTTTCGAAGCAAACGCACGAGTTAGAGATCCAGTATATGGCTGCGTAGGAGCAATCTCCTACTTACAGAACCAAGTCTCACAGCTTCAAATGCAACTAGCTGTGGCTCAAGCCGAGATTCTCTGCATCCAAATGCAACACGAGCCAACCTTACAGTCTCATCATCAAGTAATTGAACTAGACCAAAACCACAAAGCTCTCTTGCTACACAACAACAACAACAACATCAATAACTGCAACAACAGCAACAGTAACAACAACTTGGGTTATGCCATGTCTTCTGGGCAGTTCAACTCTAACTTTGCCTCTCCAAGCAGTATAATGCAAATGCAGATGCAAATGCAAATGCAAATGCAGGACCCTCTTAAGCAAGAATCTCTTTGGACTTGACTTAAGCCACATTGTAATAAATTAATCCTCGTTGTTTGAAAAACTCAGTGAAGTCTCGACAAGTTTGCTTCTTGGCTATATGTTGAAAAAGAGAAGATGGGAACAAGTTTCGTGTAAGGAAAGTAGTATAAGTCAAAAGCTTAAATGCATGCATGTGATGGTGATGAGATGTAGTTAGAAACTTTAGAATTAGAGATCTGTTTTTTTCCCCTCTTAATTTGGTTTAGGGATCTCTTTGGTTTATCACTTCTATTTTTCTTTTCCCATCGTTTGAACAGTGAAAATTAGATCTATTCCAAACCCAATTTAATTTTTCTTAAGTCTTCAAGAATTGCTCTACCCACTGCACCCCTTTTTCTCAAAGGAACCCACTCAAAACTTTGTCGCGTTTAAACTAGGAGAAATTTACAATGTTATATGGATTAGTTTAAAGATAGACTTAAAATCTCAGATATCTAATATTTTTTATAAAACTTTTCTTAGTTTTAGTAAACAAAAGCAACTTTGCTTTTTTTTTTTTCTGTATTTGACTAAAGTTTTTTTACGATACTACAATTGTACAGTCAAACAAAAGCAATTTGTTGTTTTTTTCTGGAATTAATTATTTTACTTTAGTTTCTTATACTAAAATTATAGATTTTGAAATCGAATAAAAAGAAATCAAGTTGAAAGCTACATTTTATTCACAAAAAAAGGAAATCTACATGATTCAACCTTTACAATTTGACCCACTATAGATTTATTCGACCGACCTGATTTGATTAATCATGCTACACGTTAGAACATAAAGTCGCCTCTACTGTTGCTTTTGTACTAATCATTTTAGAAAAATATATAATCATATAAATTTTTAATCACCAAATTAAATTAGAAAAGAGGAGGAGGTGGTGTTGAATTTGATTATGTTATCTCCATTGGTAGTGTTCATGTGATCAGTAGAGGAAAAAAATTCAAAATATTGCCTGTCTGTCGACATGGGAAAGAATCTTATGACTAAAAATAATCAATCATGCTCTTTCAAAGTTTATTATTTAAATCTTTTTTTTTTTTTGCTATGAATGTTAATATATTATTTAAATCTTCAAATACCCTTAACTTGTTTTTGACGATCGTACCAAGCCAGAGAACTTATTCATATTATATAATTATTGGAATGATACAATATCTTCAACTTTACGCGTAACACTTTTTTAGTAAGGAAAAATAACTTCTTTTTTTGGTTGAAAGTTTGAAACTCTCTCTCTTAAAAAAGTTAAGTACATAAATTAGTAATTTAGACGCATGTATACTATACATCTGGTTAACTACACGTAGACGTGTATGTGCTCCATGCACGTGCGTATATTTATATTTTGGCCATGTGTTCTCTTATTTTGTTAATCTGCCAAACCTAAGTTAATTGAAAAGCAGAAAGAGAAGAGTCGATCTCCAGATAAATTATTTGAATACAATGGCAGAAGAAAATTAAGCTTTACACATAAATCCAAACTTATCGTCGCTTAATTAATTCATGCAGACTTCAACGAACTTTCCGTTGGAGGGCTAACGTATTCATCATGCTATGAAATTAAAAGAGTAGAAACAAATTATAGCTTCACATATGCGATCTCCAAATAGTACTTTATGACAGAAGGATGTTAATAAAATAGCGTATTGTACTAATTGCAGAATGATGTTAATTAAATAGCGTAAGTGTTGTGTCTTAATTTTTTCTTGCTATCATATGTACTCTAGAGATGACATACACAATGATAAATCAATGTGGATGCCCGTCTCAAACTATTTGTAAATTCTATTAAAATTATATTTAATATAAATTAACATAGTTTAAAAAAAATATATATATAAACTTCAATATCTACCTTTGATATTCTTTGTTTGGAGGTCGATGTGAATTCTTTCTGATTTGTTTCATTCACCGTTCTCGGTCCTTTGAGTTCGTTGGTTTTCGGATTGGTTAGACTTCGCTCTTTGTCACTTGTTAGAAGATCTATTCGAGACCTGGTCTGTCTTTTGGTTTCTAGGCGTTCAATAGTCGTTTATGAATTTTAGCGATTTCGTCGCTTCCAGAAGTGTGAGGAGGATCATTTGTTGGTTCTAACTTGCCGGTTTATGAAGCTGTGGTTTCTTGGGTTCTTGGTTTGGGAGGAAGTTGATTATTGTTGGGTTGGTCGTGGACATCCTCGATAAGTCACTTTCACAGGTTCTCCATAAGTAAAGAAGATTGGTAGGTTTGAGGTTTTGCCGGTGTTCGGGTTTAAACCTTTTTTATTTTCAGATTAGCTGAGGGTTTCGAATCTTTTAGTTTATGTTTTAGTGTCTTTGCTTCCTTATCATAGGGCGTGGTCTCCGGGGAATACTTGTTTTTCTCTGGCTTTGTTTCCGGGGATATGTTATTTTTCCTCGGGCTTGCTTCCCTCGTTGGGGCTTTTGCTTCCTTCGTTTGGGCATTTGTTTGTAAGATTCTATAAATTTCAATAAAAATCTAGGTGACCAAAAAAAAAAAACAATATCTACCTTTGATACAACAATTAGCTTTTGGTTTGATTGGTGAACAGTTGGGATCTCTAATATCTATCTTTAGGATGGATGGACCACATCAGCTTAGTAGTCCTATGCATGCTAAAGTTCAAACGCGGTAGGATCTAGGGTATGGCTTCTTTAGCGTGCTCGCTCTCCTTTGGCCGAACAGGTTGCCATCGATCAATCTGATTATTATTAATATCATGTCCTCCTATAAGATGCAGGTGCTGATTTCTATCGTTGGCATATTAATCATAGAGTCTCCTCTTCTTTCTCTATTAGCCAAACCTGAGAATCTCTCCGTCCTCATGCTTTTCTAAAATCATGGGTTCTAAATGTTTGGTTCAAAATTAAAGATCTACGCCCAAACATGTTTTCTTGATGTGAGTGACAAATTTAGACAATCTTCTGACCATATCGGTTTTGGCCTAGCTTCTTGGGGGATACAAATTCCTTTGACTTGTTGTATGTGTAACACTACAAGAAATCATACCATAACTGACGGCAGTTCCGGTCATTTACAGCTCGTTGGAAATCGGTTTTGGTCGGAATTCTGTCGGAACATTCCGATGGGCACTAGTCGTCGGAAACTAGTCGGATTACCAACGGCCAAATATACGACGGATTTCCGACGACGGTTTGATCGGAAATATGCGTTGGAACTTGTCGGAAAAAATATCGTCAAAGATATTCCAACGGCATTCTGACAGGCGTTGTTTCCGACGGATCTTTGTCATAATATTCTGTCGGCAATCCGTCGGAATGTTGTCGGAAATATTTCCGACGGATTACGTATGACGAAGATATATAAGATTTTCGAAAAACAAAAGATAACGCACTAAACCCATCGGACGAAGATATATATGAAGGCCCATTACTCTAATATTGGGCCTTGAGAAAAAATTACATCAGAGATATTGTAGGCTTTCATTATTTTTTTTTTTTTCCAAATGTTTAGAGAAAGTGGACCACCTACATTTTCTTCTTTAAAGTATTGTCTGTACTGAATTATTCAAAAAGGAGCAATCTTGTCAAGTAGGCAAAACCTTACCCACACAACTTTTTTTTTTTGTCTTGCCTTATCGAAAGAAGAAAATTCGAACTTTGCAATGACTTTTAAGTGGCGCTAATATTTGACCTCGTTTCCTATTAAAAGCTCTCGTCCCAAAGATTGTTCTCTCTTCACTTCGCAACCTATGGAACCAATTGCGTATCAGCCACTCGGATTCCGCCACGTGGTGTCCATGCCTTGGCCCGGAAGAGGCCACGTCAACCCGATGATGAACCTCTGCAAACGCCTCGTTCGCCGATACCAAAACCTCATCGTAACATTCGTCGTCACCGAAGAATGGCTCGGGTTTATCGGATCCGACCCGAAACCCGACCGGATCCATTTCGCCACTCTCTCCAATCTCATCCCTTCCGAGCTTGTCCGGGCCAAAGACTTCAACGGCTTCGTCGACGCCGTCCACACCAGGTTGGAGGAGCCGTTCGAACGGTTGCTTGGCCGCCTCAATTCTCCGCCTCCGACCGCAATCATCGCCGATACCTACGTCATATGGGCGGTGCGTGTCGGGGAACGAAGGAATATTCCGGTGGTTTCTCTCTGGACTATGTCGGCCACGATTCTCTCCCTGTTCCTTCACTCCGATCTACTCATAAGTCACGGCCATGCTCTGTTCGAACCATCAGGTTATAAACAACTAAATAGTTTCAATGTCAAATGGGAAGCAAAATTTTGCCTTTTTACGTAATTGATTATTGTTGAATCTTGGGTTTGTTTTAGAATCAAAAGAAGATGAAATCGT
The DNA here is from genome assembly GCA_002933915.1 of Eutrema heterophyllum. NCBI lineage: Eukaryota > Viridiplantae > Streptophyta > Magnoliopsida > Brassicales > Brassicaceae > Eutrema > Eutrema heterophyllum. The sequence goes on along the minus strand of PKMM01003508.1, from coordinate 910,174 downwards.
AGACTACATCCCTGGTTTGTCTCCTACGAAACTCCGGGATCTGCCGCCATTATTCGACAGCTACAACACCCCAGTCTTCATGAAAGCCAAGTTGTGTTTCGATGCGATCCCGAGAGCTAAGTGCCTTATCTTCACCACGGCCTATGAGCTCGAACCTAAAGCCATTGACTTTTTCTCTTCCAAGCTCGATATCCCGGTCTACGCTACTGGTCCGTTAATACCTTTCGAAGAACTCTCCGTTGGAAGTTACGGTAGCGAGTTGGAATACATCCGGTGGCTTGATGAGCAACCGGAAAGCTCTGTGCTTTACATATCTCAGGGGAGTTTTCTTTCGGTCTCTGAAGCTCAAATGGAGGAAATAGTGGGAGGAGTTAGAGAGAGCGGAGTCCGGTTCCTTTGGGTGGCTCGTGGGGGCGAGTCGAAGCTGAAGGAGGCTCTAAAAGGTAGCTCGGGTGTAGTAGTGAGCTGGTGCGATCAGCTGCGCGTGCTGTGCCACGCAGCTGTAGGTGGGTTTTGGACTCATTGCGGGTTTAACTCGACATTGGAAGGGATATATTCGGGGATACCGATGCTGGCGTTTCCGTTGTTTTGGGATCAGATTCTGAATGCGAAGATGATTGTTGAGGACTGGAGGGTCGGGATGAGGATCGAGGGGAGGAAGAAGACGGAGTTGTTGATAGTGAGAGACGAGATCAAGGAAGTAGTGAAGAGGTTAATGGATAGAGAGAGTGAAGAAGGGAAGGAGATGAGAAGAAGGGCTTGTGACCTCAGTGAGATCTGTCGAGGAGCTGTTGCGGAAAGCGGTTCGTCTAATGCTAACGTTGACGCTTTCATTAGGGACATTAGCGATACAACTTAAAGCCTCAATGAGTTCTTGTTGTTTGGCACATTGTTGTTACAATTAATGTTCGGCATCTTCTTATGTCTTTATTGAAGTTAGGCGTATGTTTTAGTGATAAAGTGGTCCAAAGAATAATTAGAGAATAGAGATTGTGTTGTGCTTGCAGAAAAAGGAATATAATATCGTCATTCTATAACACTTTTATTGCACTAATTGAAGAAATATCACGTCACTCCACCAATTTTGTCAACCAAATACATAAATTCTCCCTCTGAATGTTCAATGAACTTTTTGTTGTTTGGCACGTTTTTTTTACAATTGATAGTTAGGGGTATTCTTTTTGTCTAATTGAAGTTAGACATGTTTTAGAAATAAATAAGAGGTCCACAATATAGTAAGGATTAATGCATCACGTGTGTGTATGCTCGTGAGAGCATCGAATGTTTGATCTTGGTGAGAGACTTTGTTCAGAGTAATTTTGCTCTGTTTGTTATACTCTATCTCTCTGTCTCAGTGAGACTACTTACTTCCAAACCTTTGTCTGAGCTAAAGTATTTGATGCATTTGTTGTTTTAGTAGTAGTAAAGTTAATAAATTATGTTTCTTCATTCTTGTTTCTCTTTCTATTCAAAACCAAAGATATAGAGATAACCAAAACACATTTGAAACATGTTATTCCCTACTTAACTTCCATAAAAATTGCAATTTTAGGTAATGAATGATTAAAAAATTAACCAGTAAAGCGTACTATCTGAGATTTACTGTTTATAATACAATGATGATTTAACCTTCACTTTTTATCCATCATATTTATCTCTCTTCACTCTCCCGTGAAAAAGAAAAAGAAAAAAATAAGAAAGAAGAAGAAGCGAAGAACGGTGGAAGATGGTGAAGATGGAGAGGTGATGACGGTATTTGTGACGGCGATGGTGTCATAAACGGTAGTGGTGATGGTGACGGTGGCGACGATGATAGTGGTGGTGATAATGACGGTGACGGTGGTGGAGGGTGGTGATGGTGTTGGTGACAATGACGGTGTCTGTGACAGTGTCGGTGAAGGTGGTGGTGATGGCGACGGTGATGGTGACGGCGTCGGTGGTGGGGACGATGACGGTGCCGGTGACCGTGGTGGAGGGTGGTTATTCGCGAAAATTTGTATTAATGAGGTTATCATTGTTGTAATGTTAATCTCACCATTATTATCGGCGAATATTCTATATAAATTAACTGTTAATATAAATATTATCTAAATATTTATTATTTTATCGCGTTAATACAAATATTATCTAGATATTTACTATGATAACACTTTTTAAATATCGGATATTATTGTTAACACCTTACAAGTATTAGATATTATTGTTAGTTCGTTAATATGTTATATAATATTTTTGTTAACACGATAAACATAAATTTATCGTGATAACATATTAATTAACATGTTAACCAGATAGTCATCTATTAAAACCCACATACTTTTTTTATGTTATCCACAAAATTTATCCAAATTTTTACTATACTAGCACGTTATAGTGATATATATATATATATCAGATATTATTGTTAATATATTATAAATATCAGATATTTTTATTAATACGTTAACCCACTATATAATAATTGGGTTTAACCGCATGTTGTGAGGTGTACCTATACCAAAAAAAAAACTCAATTCTATCTTATGTGCATGTAGGGATATTTCGTCAGATTTGTTGAATAGTGTAGAGAAAGAACTAATTAAAAGTTATCCATTGCTATAAATTTAATTTTTGAGTCAACTATTGATGTTGAACAAAATCACTCTGAATATTAGTTATACCTTTTCTTTTCTCTGTCATCATGTATTTCGACTATTTTCCCTTATATTCCAATTATTTTAAGTCTCTCAAAAATGATGTAGAACACTGCTCTACAGTCTTAAGTGAAGCAATGCAATATTCACTAATTCACACAAACAAAGATACTTGCATTATCGAAATGATAAAAAAAAAAAAAATACTTACATTATCAAAATCATCTTTAAGTGGAGATTCAGTAACTAAATCATGTGGACTTGGTGTTGTTAAAACACCTGAAGAACTAGTCCAAGACTTGGCACAATAATTTTCATAGAGCAAAATCAAATTCGCTTTAATTTTTTTACTTTTCGATTGAAAAATAATGGAATCCACGGTTTCATAGACTTTTTCAAACATGGGAAAACATAAGTCCAAAAATACTAAAAAAACTTAAACGGACTAAACAAATTGCATATTTTAATGTGTGAAATCTCGTTTAATAAACGGATTTAAACGGACTGGTCTAAGATCCGTAAAAAATTGTTTCATAAACGGGCATAAACTACTCATTTCACAAAACATATACGTTTAAACCCATTAATTTTTGGCACATTTTAACATCCATACTCTTCACCCATTAGTCTCAGTGACCACTGACCAGAATCACACACTTCGCACCCTATGGATCTAACTAAACCTCAGCCAGTTGGAGTCCGCCACGTTGTGGCCATGCCTTGGCCCGGAAGAGGACACATCAACCCCATGATGAACCTCTGCAAACGCCTCGTCCGGCGAGACCCAAACCTCATCGTAACATTCGTCATCACCGAAGAATGGCTCGGGTTCATCGAATCCGACCCGAAACCCGACCGGATACAATTCGCAATTCTCCCCAATTGCATCCCTTCCGAGCTCGTCCGGGCCAACGACTTCATCGGTTTCGTCGACGCCGTCCTTACCAGATTGGAGGAGCCGTTCGAGCGGCTGCTTGACCGCCTTATTTCTCCGACCGCAATTATCGCCGATACTTTCCTTATATGGGCGTTGCGTGTCGGCTCACGAAGGAAGATTCCGGTGGCTTCTTTGTGGACTACGTCGGCCACGATTCTCTCCCTCTTCCTTCACTCCGATCTACTCGCAACTCACGGCCATTTTCCGATCGACGAACCATCAGGTATCTTAGAGCTTACAAAAAATATTAAAAATCAATCCTTTATATCTGTGAGCTTTGTTTATCGATCATTCGTGTTTTTTTTTTGAATCGGGGTCTTGTTTCTAGATTCGAAAGTAGAGGAAATTGTTGATTACATCCCCGGTTTATCTCCGACGCGACTCCGTGACTTGCCGCAGATCTTCCACGGCTACAGCCACCGAGTTTTCAACAAATGTAAGCCGTGTTTCGATGAGCTCTCAAAAGCTAAGTATCTTCTCTTCCCCTCTGCTTATGGTCTGGAACCAAAAGCCATCGACTTTTTTACTTCCATGTTTGATTTCCCGGTCTACGCTACTGGTCCGTTAATACCTTTTGAAGAACTCTCCCTTGGAAATGACGGCAGCGAACCCGATTACATCAAGTGGCTTGATGAGCAACCAGAAAGCTCTGTGCTTTACATATCTCAGGGGAGTTTTCTTTCGGTCTCGGAGGCTCAGATTGATGAAATAGTGGGAGGAGTGAAAGAGAGCGGAGTCCGGTTCCTTTGGGTGGCTCGTGGGGGCGAGTCGAGGCTGAAGGAGGCTCTTGAAGGTAGCTCGGGTGTTGTGGTGAGCTGGTGCGATCAGCTTCGCGTGCTGTGTCACGCAGCGGTAGGCGGGTTTTGGACGCATTGCGGGTATAACTCGACAATGGAAGGGATATATTCGAGAGTACCGATGCTGACATTTCCGTTGTTTTGGGATCAGTTTCTGAATGCGAAGATGATTGTTGAGGAGTGGAGGGTCGGAATGAGGATCGAAAGCTTGAAGAAGACGGAATTGTTGTTAATAAGGAGAGACGAGATCAAGGAGCTGGTGAAAAGGTTTATGGATGGAGAGAGTGAAGAAGGGAAAGAGATGAGAAGAAGGGCTTGTGATCTTAGTGAGATATGTCGAGGAGCGGTTGCAGAAAGCGGTTCTTCTGATGTTAACATTGACGCTTTCATTCAAGATATTACCAAGATCGAGTGACTTCTTTTATTTTGTTGTTGTAAGGTTCCATTGTTGTTTAAAATTACGAGTATGTAAAGATTCAAACTTTGAGTTTATTTTGCTTAGCTAAATTTAAAAAATTTAGAACCATTTTAAAATTAGGGGCCATAAATTGAATGGAAAGCTTGGAATGACAAGATGTTTCACGTTCCTAGTGTTAGGATTCGATTAAGGGGATTTTTTTTTGTCCGTTCTGTTTCTCATGGTTAATCGAACAAATCGTTTAATTTAGTTTACATGTTGACAAAAAATGTAAATGTGGTAAATTCTATAAAAATTTAGTTGCAAGCAATAAAAGAAATATTGAGATTAGTTTAGCTTTCGTGAAGGATATATTCGGTCACTGAACAAAAATATTGTGTTAAATAATGAAGATGAAAAGTTTTTAAAATGTGAGAATTTGACATTTTTATTGTTTTTTATATTTTTTGCTGGCGGATTCAAAACAATAGTAGATTTATGCTCATAGAAATTTATTGAGATATAGAAAATAAAGATAAAAATAAAAATAGCTCATTGAGGAGCTTTATTCAAATGCAAAAGAGAAAGAAAATGAAAAAGCTTTAATTGTCACCAATAGCAAGAAGGTTTTTTTTTTATTAATATCAACAAGATGAAAGAGGAAAGTTGCTTTGAAACAACTCTCAAAGTTACCTTACATTGGTGTTCTAAACACAAATTTATATGAATCTCTACTTGTTAAAAACCCTAATTACATAGGCTAGTGGACTTCTCATGAGACTATCTTGGGCTTCTTATGAATCCTCTAATACTTTCCTCCAAAAAAAACATAGAGCTAATCAGAAAAGGAAACATCGATATATTTCAATTTCTAAAAGGACTAAATCTTCGATTAATCTACTAAAATCTATAGAAAGGAATCAACTAAAATCCTAAAAAGAAAAGGATTAGGGATCGTAAAACCTATGTTTTCTCACTTGCACACGTTGGCATAGGATATTCTATTTTTCGAATCGGATCGGACCGGATCTCGGGTCCCGGATGTTTTACCCAGCCCTAAGAAAAATCAGTTTAAGAAGTTCTCAAAACTTGAATAGGATTAGGTATTTGATCTTCAATCTGTAATCTATACTATTAAAACAGAGTAACATTTGTGTCCAAATAGGGAAAAATATAATTTAGTCTATTCTTATTCTAGATAATTATTATTCCTTCTTTTTATTCCTATTGCCAAACAGAAATCTTTTTTAAATAAAAAAATTATTTATATTTGGCAAATCTTTCTAAATCTTTAATTATTTACTATTTACGAAAACATAGATATAATATCTTTACAAAAATATTATTTAGTTTGGATTTAAAAATAATTCCAAAAATTTTAAAATTTTAATTTAGATTCGTTTGGATTTAATTAAATATAGGTTATATTAATGATCAAAATCACAAAAATCAGTTGTTATTATATCTTTACAAAAATAATAAACCGGATATTAATTTAGATTTAATTTAAATATTCAAATTTAAATAATATTCTCATAATGACGGAGATGATAAACGATATGTTATTGTATATTTTTATCATAATCAACCAGCCTACAATTTTAAATATTTGAAATTATTAAATATTTATATCGTACAGTAATATGAACGGACGGGTTAGAATTATGTTTTTATAATCTCAGTCATTTTCATTTTTTTGTTCCAGCATGAAAGTTCTTTATCTATATGACAAAAATTAAAGTAAATATTTAAAATTATAAATAACATCGATTATTATAAATTACATATTACAAAAATAATTTAAATTTTTATTATTATTTTGTTACGAAAATAATATTAGTTATTTTGAATTTTTGAATTTAGCCAAATATTTTAATAATCAATGTAGTATGTAGTATTTGACCCAAATAAAGAAAAAGAAAGTTTAAAATAATATATTCCTTTTAATCGTATACTGCTTTAAAAGTTTTTTTTTCCTTTTTTGATAATCATTTATTTAGTCCCGTAATTTTAGCGACTTACGCATTAAAAAAATTCAATTATCATGAATACAAAAGATCACAATTTACTCTGATTATGGAAACTACCGTAACAACCAAATCATAACAAAAAAAAAAAAGCAAAAAAAATCAGTAATCCATTTCATATCTTCAAATTAGTGGATTTGAAATAGTAGTATAAGATATTTTCCTTAACAAGATATAACTTAAATACCAGTCATGTATAATCGTGAGTAGATATTAGGAACTAACATAACATTAGACCAATTTGAAGAATCGAATAATTAAAAATTTTAGTATATTCTCACAAACGATATATTCAGTTATTCGATTTTCATAAAAGGAAAAATTTCATATTTTCAAAACTAAGTTCGGCAACAAGATATTCCAATATTCAGGCTTATCACTACAAGAAAACAGTCAATTACCAACGAAATTTTACGACGATTTTAAATCGATGTAAATTTACATCGACATTACGACGGAATTACGACGAATTATGTATTCGTTGTAAATTCGTCGTAAAAATGTGTCGTCGTAAACTCGATGTAAAATTACGACGAATATTACTTTCGCAAATTACGTTGTAAAATCGATGTAATTTTACATCGATATTACAACGATCATAATTCGATGTAAATTAACGACGAGTAGACGTCGATTGTTTCCAGTTAGGTAGAACACATTTTTAATAGGTTCACCTAATCTATTTACATCGAAAATATACGTCGTAAATCCAATGCAAATCCGTTGTAATTCCGTTGGTAATTTTGAAAAATTTCTATAAATACATTCGTGACTCAAACGTAAATTTCAAAACAAAAAAACAAACACTAATAAAAAAAAAACACACTATAAAATCTTTTTTATAAAATGTCTATATACGATCTACGGAGATGGATGTATACGCAAAAGGATTCGGAGGGAGCGTTGACGAACGAATTCAAAGAGGGGCTTGAAATATTCATGTATCAGGCCGGAAATATGCAAACAACCCTGGAAAGCGGTAAGATGTTCTGTCCTTGTCGTAAATGCAAGAATACGAGATATGTTTTTATCGAGACGGTGTGGAAGCATTTACTAAATAGAGGGTTTATGCCGCAATATTATGTTTGGTATCAACATGGAGAGGGTTTTGAAAGAAATCAAGCTGATCGTAGTAGTAATTATCAAGGTCATGTAGATTTTGATGAATCAAATGATCAGGGTACTAGTAGTTATCATCATCATGGTCAATATGATCAGGGTCAAGATCATGATAGGATGCATGACATGGTTACTGATGCATTTCATGAAACAAATGCTGATAATAGTGTTGAGGAACCCAACGTAGATGCGAAGCGATTTTATGATATGCTAGGCGCTGCAAATCAGCCACTCTACGATGGATGTAGAGAAGGTCAGTCTAAATTGTCGTTAGCAGCTAGGATGATGACAATTAAAACTGATCATAACTTAGCTGAGGTTTGCATGGATGATTGGGCTGATCTTATTAAAGAGTATTTGCCAGAGGATAATTTGGCTGCTGAAACATACTATGAGATACAGAAGTTGGTGTTTAGTCTTGGGTTGCCTTCTGAGATGATAGATGTATGTGTTGACAATTGTATGCTTTTTTGGAAAGATGATGATAAGCTGCAGGAATGTCGATTTTGCCAAAAACCGAGATTTAGGCCGCAAACTTCTGGGCGTAGTAAGATACCGTACCAACGGATGTGGTATCTTCCTATAAGTGATAGGTTGAAACGATTGTATCAATCTGAAAGGACAGCTGCATCGATGAGGTGGCATGCAGAACATTCACAGAGAGAAGGAGAAGTGACTCACCCGTCAGATGCAAAAGCTTGGAAACACTTTAACACGGTACACCCAGACTTTGCTAAATCTAAGCGAAATGTGTATCTTGGTCTTTGCACTGATGGATTTAGTCCATTCGGTATGTCTGGTAGGCAATATTCTTTGTGGCCAGTTATCGTAACGCCTTATAACCTTCCCCCAGATATGTGCATGCAAAGGGAATTTCTATTCCTGAATATTTTAGTCCCTGGTCCCAATCATCCAAAGAGGTCCCTTGATGTGTTTTTGCAGCCTCTCATAAATGAGTTGAAACAGTTGTGGTATACAGGAGTTCGTACATATGACTGTTCGAGGAAAAAAAATTTTACGATGCGTGCGGTGCTTATGTGGACAATAAGCGACTTCCCTGCATACGGAATGCTATCAGGTTGGACAACGCATGGGAGGTTATCTTGTCCTTATTGCCTCGATCGGACAGATGCGTTTCAGCTGAAACATGGTCGAAAAACATGCTGGTTTGACTGTCACCGCCGGTTTCTACCAATCAACCATCCATATCGGAGAAACAAGCGGTTGTTTAGAAAGAACAAAATCGTGCGTGTCCCCCCACCAGTGTATCTATCTGGAGAAGATCTAGAAGCGCAAATAGATCATTTTGGGGGACTAGAAACGGTGATTCGTGGGGGAAATTGGCACACGCCGGCTAATATGCCTGATGGATACGGAGTCAATCACAATTGGCACAAGAAAAGCATTTTTTGGGAACTTCCGTACTGGAAAGATCATCTGTTGAGACACAATCTTGATGTCATGCACATTGAGAAAAACGTTTTTGATAACATCATGCATACAGTGTTAAACGTGAAAGGAAGAACCAAAGACAGCGGAAAGTCAAGGTTGGACTTGCCCGATATTTGCAACAGAAATGAGTTGCACATAATGAGCAATGGGAAATCACCAGTTCCTATATTTCGGTTGGGTGCAGAAGAAAAGGCATCGTTGTTCAATTGGGTTTCATCTGACGTGAAGTTTCCTGATGGGTACGTATCTAATCTTGCTAAATCTGTTGAGAAAGGACAAAAGTTTTCAGGGATGAAGAGCCATGACTGCCACGTGTTTATGCAACGATTACTTCCTTTCGCATTTGCCGAACTCCTTCCAGGAAATGTTCATGAAGCAATTGGAGGTAAGATACATCGTATCATCACATATAAAATTGCTGATATATTATATATATATATATATGTTCAAATATTACATTAATATATAATTTTGATTGTGCAGGCATCGGAGCGTTTTTCCGGGATCTTAGTACACGGACGTTGTCAGAAGATGTAATTGCACAGCTGGCTGCTAATATTCCAATATTGTTGTGCAATTTGGAGAAGATATTCCCCCCGGCGTTTTTTGATGTTATGGAACATCTTCCCATTCATCTCCCTCATGAAGCAGAACTAGGCGGGCCTGTTCAGTTTAGGTGGATGTACCCATTCGAGCGCTTCATGAAACATTTAAAGGGAAAGGCAAAAAATCTAGCAAGGGTTGAAGGATCAATTGTTGCGGGAAGTTTGACAGAAGAAACTTCACACTTCACTTCATACTATTTCGCTACAAAAGTCCGCACACGCAAACGGGCTCCCCGACGATATGATGATGGTGGTGTGGGAAGAACTTATGCAGTAGAGGGTGTCCCAGACATCTTCTCACCAATCGGTCGTCTTAGTGGAAAATTGAAGGAAGTTTGGTGGTCTAACGAGAATGATAGGCACAACGCACATACGTACATCCTCCTAAACTGCGAGGAAGTGAGTCCTTACGAGAGGTACGTAACGTTACTATTTAATTATCCACTAATTAATAATCAATTATATATAATTCATTATATATTAATTATAATGTATTTTGCAGCTTATTTGTTACTCAAGTGCGAGAATGCATTGAAGGCGTTTCAGATGATGAAATAAACGATCGTAAAGATCGTCACTTTGCTAAGTGGTTGAAAACGCAAGTAAGTAATATATATAGTTATAAATATTTCATTTAATTAGATCAATACTCAATCTAACATGTACACTTATCGATATGCCTTTTATAGGTGGATCATGGCGACCTCGCATATCCAATATGGTTTCATGAGTTACTCAAAGGCCTCCTCGGGAAGATAACGACTGTACCCATGTATTTCACCCGTGGTTATGTGTTTCATACATACAAGTACGGCGTTCGTCGGGCAACTACCAACTACGGAGTATGTGTTAGGGGTGAAATAGATTTTTATGGGGTGTTGCAGAAAATAATCGAAGTGGAGTACCCCGGCATGGTTAGTATGAAATGCGTTCTCTTCAAATGTGATTGGTTCGATCTAACAGTCGGTCAAGGGGTGCGAATTAACCCATTTGGTGTGGTCGACGTCAACAAATCACGACGATACAACAAGTTTGAACCATTTATCCTAGCATCACAAGCAGAACAAGTAACGTTCGTTCCATATCTGCGAGTTCGAACCACTGGGCCCACGTGGTTATCGGTTATTAAAATAGCTCCAAGGGGTAAAATTGTTGGTGTTGACGATCTTCCAATGCAACAAGATTCTTGCCATCACATTACAGAACCAGAGATTACGGACAACGTTCTTCTAATTGATCCCTGAAACAGGCAACTTGAATATCTTCCTGACGACACAGAAGAAGAAGGTGATTCCAATGAGTTTGAAGAGAGTGACGATGATGATGAACCTGAAGATGATGAACCCAATGAAGATGATGAACCCGACGAAGATGATGATTAATCTGATTGATTTACTTTTTGTAATTGCTTAATTTGTACAATAAAAATACCGAATATGGGATAATCGGAAAATGACCGGAGATAATCGGAGATGGGATCGTAAGGATTCCCGGAGGTCGAATATTACCCAAACCCAGGAATTTTGATGGTTTGGTAATATTAGACATCCGAGAGTCCTTTTGATCTCATCTCCGATTATCTCCAGATTATCAGTATTACGACGGCATTACGACAAATCAGGCTAAAATCGTCGTAATGTCGTCGTAAATCTTAAACCAGAAAATTTTAATTCCGGTTAAGGGTTTACGACGACATTATGACGAATCAGGCTAAAATCGTCGTAATGTCGCCGTAAACCCTTAACCGGAATTAAAATTTTCTGGTTTACGATTTACGACGACATTACGATGATTTTAGCCTGATTCGTCGTAATGCCGTCGTAAACCCCAAACCCTAAATTTTAGGGTTTAGGGGTTAGGGTTTAGGGTTGAAATATGTTGTATAGGTTTGGTTTTTCATTGTTTAGCTTGTTTTACATAAGTTCTTTACTCATTGTATAAAAATATTACCCGTATCAGAAAAATCAATTCCTTTATATACATCATCCATGTTTCGAATAAACTTATAAGAAGGAACGCTATACATTATTATGTAAGATAAGGAAATTTCCATATATTAGATGCAATCGTCGTAATTGAATTTGTTGTTTACTTTGAGAAGTCTTGGATGCACAAATATACTTCGTTAATACACGACGGATTTGTATATTGTAATTTAGGGTTTAGGGTATAGATTTCTTATATTACCATCGAATTTACAACGGCTCCGTCGTGAATTTGATGGTAAGTTACGACGATGTTACGACGATTTTACGACGGATCCGTCGTAAAATCGTCGTAATGAAAATTAATTTTACCGCGTATAATTTCCCGCGTGTTTCAATTTTACGACGAATTTACGACGGATCCGTCGTAAATCCATCGTAACTTACCATCGAATTTACGACGGCAACAAACTCTATATATACGTTCCAGATTTCTTCCTCGCTCATAATCTCATAATCTCACAATCTCAATATCTCTCTACAAGCTCTCTCTCTCTCTCTCTAAGGTATGTTTTTTTTTTTTTTTTTAAATTAGATATACAATTTTAATTATTAGATAGGATTGGAATTAGGTAGGATTGTAATTAGATAGGATTGGAATTAAATAGTTGTGGGAATTATTAGATTATATTGTTAATATTCGTTAATTAATTTTTAATAATTTTGTAGATATATACGGCGCCACGTACTACTCATTATCGCCAGTTTATGGGCGGTGATTCGGGACCTTCGGATGTCCCGTCATCTTCTGCCACACCGTCCGCGGTTCCGGATTCTGGGTCCGTACCAGCGGCGCCGCCGCCACCTCCACCTGCACCAGCACCTCGACCTCCGTTGTTATATGCGGAATTGACGGTCGGGGATATATTGCAGTCGCCGGGTCATGATGGTTTACCCCGGTTAGATCCGCGACGGCCGCCTAACACTTTTTGGTACGTAATATTATTATTTTTTTCTTCTTTTTTTGGTAATTATTTTTTTTACTGATAATTGTAGTTTTATTTCTCAGGTTTAAGGAAGATAACAAAGTCGGTCGGAGTGTATCTGACACCATTAAAGCCTATTTCGAGGAGCCTCACCACAACTGGTCTGCGGTTCCGAATGAAGTTATCGAGACGTGGTTCAAATGTTTTGCAGTAAATTTTTTTTTTTTTCGAGAATTAATTATTTTTATTTAATGATATCGTTTCTAATTTTTTTTTTGTCGGTTTTTTATAGCAAAAATGGCATTGGGACATTGGGATCAACGAGATGGTGAAGACGCAGTTTAAGAAGAAGGGAAAATTGCGGCTCAACAATACCGTCTCCGATTGGAAGAGGAAGTGGGAGGTTAATGGCGATGAGGCAAAGCCCCCATACATGTCTTCCGAAGTTTGGAACGGCGTGAAGACCTACTGGATGGATCCGCATTCGCAGCAAGTGGCTGCTAAGTGTTCTGCTTCTCGGATCACTGTCGGTCCAGACGGTCTTCCGGAGGTTATGCCGCATACTTCGGGTCAAACATCTTTTGCGGGAAGGCGTCTTCAAATGGTAATTGTTTTACGTTAATTTCTTTTTTTGTGATTTTAATTATTATTAATTAAAATTAACCATTAACCGTTTATTTTTTGTTGGAATGTCGTTTGGTTAGGCAAACGGAGGCGAACTTCCTCCGATGACCAGAGTTTTTGAGGAAACTCACAAAAAGAAAGACGGCTCTTTTGTGGATCCTCGAACGGAGAAGGTCTACAATGACGTCCAAGCAAGGATCGCCGAGCGTCAAACTCAAGTCTCTCAGCAGCTATCACCTGGCGGTAGCTCGGTCCAATCCATTGCGGCTTTGACCACAGCCCAGATAGACGAGATATATGAAGAGGTAATAATAATCAAATTATATTTTTATTGAATTATTTTGTATTTAATTTATTAAATTTAACGTTTTTTTT
>PKMM01003508.1:850486-895907 GCA_002933915.1 Eutrema heterophyllum | reverse complement strand
TTTAATTATTAATTTATACATCGATTTTACATCGAATTCGAATTTACATCGATTTTACATCGATCTACAGTTTACGACGAATTTACATCGATTTAATTTTACATCGGTTTACCAACGAATGTACATCCTTATATTACGACGATTTTACGACGGATTACCAATATTAAAATTTGAGAAATCGATGTAAAATCGATGTAATGTTGCGACGTCTTTACAACGAAATACCAACGAGGTGACTTTCGTCGTAAAATCGATGTAACTTTACATCGACATTACGACGGATAATTTACGACGATTTTACGACGATTTGTATTCGTCCTGGGTTTTACGACGATTCTCGAGTAACGACGATCATTTTACGACGATTTGGCAATCGTCGCTAATCCGTCCCAAAGTCTGTTTTACATCGATTTTACATCGATTCTGTCCGTTGTAAACGACCTGTTTTCTTGTAGTGTATCTAATAATCATAAGATCTTAAAAGAATAAACGTATACAATTATAACACTATAAATAATTAATTTATCATAATTACTAATTTTCTTATAAATAAAATATGTTAATTCTCGATAAATTGACGGCTTAACCAAGAAATAAATGAGTACCCACTCATTCACTATAAAACAGCAGTACCCTCTACATATTTCACATCTCAGTGTTTTGGTATATTAAAAATTGTGAAAAAAAAACATAGTAGTTATGGTGGATTACCTCTTGAAATATGGTGAAACTCTTTGTGGTATGAGAGCAAGAGATCCATGGTATAAAAACAATGGAAGTCTTTCTTCTTGATTCTCATGTATAGGTTTTGAATTTTATTCGAGCTTTTGTTTCAAAAACTTCAAGATTACTCAATTCTTCTATTTTCTTATATCATATTTAGTTAATTAACGTTTTATATCATATCTATAGGATTCGTAATATCTCTACACCAAAACGAAGACATGTGCAAGTTGACAGAGTTTAATGTTTTCTTTCTGATTTTCATTAGAACTTATATTATTTATTTTATCTGTTTTTCTTGCAAACATATGAAAAATATGGAAAAATCTCTTATTTTTCACTTGATTCCATCTTTCAAGTTTCAACGAGACCAACACGAAATAGAAGGTTTGGAGAAGATTAATATACATGTGTCTAGCATGTGAAAAGTTAATGCCTTGCACACTAGAGAAGATAAATTTAGGAAAATCATTATGTTTCATTTAAGTTTATAATAGTTATTCCTTTGTGTATGTTTTTAGAAATGTTTATAAAAAAATTATGTTTTTATTATAAAATATGTAACTCGTGAGAGCAGATTAATTCAGAAAAAACAATTTAGTATTCTTCATTCTCTATCACAAACTCCAACAAAAGTCGTAAATATAATTCAACACAAGAACAATAGAAATTAAACTTTGGATCAGTAATTTAGCTTATGTTTTGAGCTAAAAACATAATGAACTCCCGTTACTTTTCATATTGAACTTCCGTTCTAGGACGGATTATAAAAACAAATTATATCTAAACATCAAAATAATTATGTGTCTCATATGACAAAAATTCAATATACAAAAAATTATATCTAAACACAAAAATAAACACAAATTGTATTACCAATTTTGATAAACAAAAAAATTTCCGTACGGGCGCACGGGTTAAAATATAGTTACTTGAGCAAAAAGGAAAGTACAAAAGAGAGGAAAATTACGTTATGTAATATCTTCAAAGGAAAAGGATTATTATTATGAGCGGTGCACAAACCCTCTATATAAACACTTCATCCCTCTCTCAATTTCTCACCAAACAAACTCATTCAGCAATCTCTTTCAAACTCGTTGTCCTTCGCTTTCCTTAATTCTCTCTTTCAGAAAACAAAAGAACCAAAACATCGATCATGGCTTTGATCAAGAGAAACGCCTTCTTCACTTCTTTGCTAGTTTTCGTGGCTCTCTTTGGATTTGCCGTTGGAGGAACCGTTCACAAAGTCGGCGACTCGAGCGGATGGACTATGATGGGCGTCAACTACGAAGCTTGGGCTTCTTCAAGAACTTTTAATGTCGGAGACTCTTTAGTTTTCGAATACAACAAGGATTTCCACGATGTCACTGAAGTCACTCACAATGATTTCGAGTTGTGTGAACCGTCTAAACCGTTAGCGAGTTACCAAACCGGGTCTGATACGATCAGTCTAACCAAACCGGGACTCCAAAACTTCATATGCGGAGTTCCTGGTCACTGCGACATAGGTCAAAAGCTTCAAATCCTCGTCCTACCGGCCTCGTTGGGTCCCGTTGCAGCACCGATTTCCGGACCAGTCCGATCATCAAGCACATCCTCGTCTCCGTCACCGGTTAATAATGGTCCACAATATCAGATGGGACCATCACCAGCTCCACCTAGCGCAGCTTCATCCTCTAGTGTTTGGATCGGATTCAGCTTCCTTCTACTTTCTCTTTTTATCCTAGTTTGAAAGATCATTCACATATGTTTTGTTTCCTTTTATCGTACGTTTGAGTTGTAGTTTATTTTTTCCTTGAGTGGTTTTGTTTACTATCAACATAATTAATGAAATTGAACCTCATCCCTCTAGTTGACTTGCTACATTTAATAAAAGATGAGTAAATCTTGAAAGTAAAACATAATGTTGTAGATTTAATCTTTCGATGTATGAATTATGATGTAACAAAGGCCGAATATATATAGGTTGCAATTTAAAAATCGAGAAGACGGTAGAATATGTAAGGTATATGGTAGGAAAGTATTTGAGCATTGCAATTTAGACGAAGAATGCACTATACCTACGGAATTTGATAGTTTTCTTGATAAAAAAGTTGAATCTATCAAGTGATTTGTTACTCGTTTTATAAGCTATAAGTACTGAAATAATTAAAAGGTAGGCGAACAAATAGGATAGTTTGACAAGGGCGAAAGGCCATACGACCGTCTTTCTCTTTGTCGTACTCAGATCAGATTGAATTTCCACATATTTTCAATAGTATATCTTTAATTTCTCATCTCTGATGACGGTTTCTCTTCCAATTCGGCTGATGAAATCGCTTTTCAATATGTCTCCGTCTCGTTGGTCATTTTCTGGTGAGGATAAGTTTGACTATGGAAAGTATTATCAAATTCACCTTTTTGTTGTATTTTTTTCTTAACATAAGGTGCATAAATTTATTTATGTAATAATTTGTATTCCGAACGTTTTGTCGACTTTGTAATCTCGATTGGAAATTAATGAAATTATTTGTCCGAAAAAGGTAGACGAACAAAACAGTAAGGAAAATATGTTCTTACAACTATAGCCGTTAGTGTTTCTTAAATCTCATCCCTTGATTTCCTATTTGTTGTCATAATCTCACCCATAATATATCAGTTCACTGATTTTCGTAATTAAATTTTATTTGGTTCCGAACAGGTGCGTTAATTGTAAAACTTATGAAACCTACTCATAATAATTGTATAAACCCACCCCACCTAGGCCTGTCAATTTGAGTTTTTACCCGCGGGTTTGCGGGTTTTTACCCGCCGCGGGATGGGTGCGGATCGAAGGTTTTAGAACCGCGGATTTACGGGTTACCCGCATAACCATAATAAAAAAAAATAATAATAAAAAATTCTAGATCTACATTTTTTTTTCTCACCTCTGTCTCTCTTCCTCTCGTCTTCTCCGCCTCTCTTCCTCTCTTTCTCTCACCTCCCTCTCTCTTCCTCTCCCTCTCTCACCGCACGCTCGCCTCCCTCTCTCTCGGTTGTCGCTTCTCATCGATCTCCATCTCCATCTCCATCTCTATCTCCATCTCCATCTTCGTTACCTTTGCCGAGATCCTCTCCATCTCCATCTCCGGTCGCTTGGGTTCATTTCACCGGCGGCGCCAAGGATGGCGACTGCTTCGCCGAGGAAGAAGACCGTACGAGCATGGATCTAGAATTTTTTTTTTTTTTTCATAACCCGCGGGTTACCCGCAGACCCGCTTGACTAACGCGGGGCGGGTGCGGGTTTACGAAATATAATTTGCGGGTCTAGCGGGTAAAAAAAAAAAAAACTCAACCCGCGGCGGGTCGGGTCAGGCGGGGCGGATCCGACCCGCTTGACAGGCCTAACCCCACCCATCAAAATAACTTAATGTCTAAAAAACTATTACTTCTCTTTAATTTCTCGAGATTTTTTTTGTTTTTGTCAACAATTTCTTCTCATTACTTGAACTTCCAAAATACAACTAGAGAGAATTATCCATCTTTTTTTATAATGACAATACAAAATAAAAACATTAAAACTTAAAGCAGATAGAATGTGATCAGATGATAACAAATTCAAGACTAGGCTCGAATGCGTCGATAGAATAAACTTGAAAGTAGTGGAAACTAAATTTCTGGTGAGGATTGTGATGTCCTCGAGGAAACCAAGAAATTCAGGAACACAAGAGTCTGAGTTGATGGCTCTAACCAATTGTAAGGACTCGGATTCTACCGAGAAAGTCTTAATATCTTCAGAGGCAGTTTGGGAAAAAACTGCACGGATTGACACTACATGCAAATAAGCCTTGGCTTTACTCAAATGGCTTTCGGATTGGCATTTAACTTCTGTGAGGGCTTCAAGGAAAGGTATGGACACCACATGCAACTTTGCCTTCGATTTACTCCGGATACCCTCTTGTTCGGTAACACCGAAATCAGCTGAAGTGAATAGTACAAAGCTTTTCATAACTAATAGGCTAAAAACCAA
Organism: Eutrema heterophyllum; assembly: GCA_002933915.1. NCBI lineage: Eukaryota > Viridiplantae > Streptophyta > Magnoliopsida > Brassicales > Brassicaceae > Eutrema > Eutrema heterophyllum. The sequence goes on along the minus strand of PKMM01003508.1, from coordinate 891,196 downwards.
AAGGAGCAACTTGGGCCAGGCCCATTTTGCAGAATCATCGATCCCAAAAATGAAAATCGAGATTTTGGACGCTGAAACGTACGACGTCGGAGGGAGAGGATCTTCGGGAAAAAAGAACAAGACCGTGAGCGTGGCGGGGAAGTTGAGGCTGCTCAGAGAAGCTCCGACAAGAGGGTCAACGGCAGAGAGTATGCCGGAAAAAGTGACACCAGAGTGAGCAAAAGGGTCGGCGAGGATTCTCACCGCATCACCGAAGGTGAGGATGGGGCAACTGGAGAGCCGGCGGTGGGAAGAACAACAGAGAGCATAACGAACGACTCCAACCATCCCCAAAGAGAATCGGTCCTCGAGAAACAACCTAAGGGAGAAGTGGGAGAGGCTTGCCGCAATCTACGACGGAGGCCTTGCAATCTCGCAGGAGAAGAAGCCGAGGAAGTACAGACGAACAAAGGGGGTCCCTTTTTTGACGGCGGTGAGAGACACCGCTCGCCGGAAAGGGAAATCGGAGGAGGATTGAGGCGGCGGCGCTAGGGTTTTGGTTGGGAGAAAGAATCGCAAGGCTTTTTTTGTTTTGTTTACTTATTCAACACACTTCTCAGTCCTTTTAAAACACATAACGTTGCCTTGGAGCATCGAACTCAAGACCCAGCAAAGGCAACTTAACTTCTGAACCATCTGGACTGAATGATCTTCTTTTTAAAAGAGGGGTGCAACACGAAGATTTTCCGGGAGATCACCCATCTTAGTACTACTTTCGCCCAAACACGTTTAACTGCGGAATTCTGATGGGATCCGGTGCATTAACTCGAGATTTATAAAATTATTCTTATGCGATTTCCTATACACGAAAAAATAAAAACAGTTTAAGACAAGAAAAGAAAAAAGCTGACTAGAACCGACTAAAAGGGTATATATGCAAATAGATATTTGTAGATAAGTGTATATCCGATATAGAGAATTTCAAAGTTCTCAAAACTTGAATAGGATTAGGTTTCTCATAATTACTTAAATAAAATAAAAAACGAGGAGGAGAGGAATATACGTACGCGTTATGTAATCCTCAAAGGAAAAGGAATGATTATTATTGGCGGTGAACCAAAACCTCTATATAAACACCCTAAGTCCCCTATGTTTCTCACCAAACAAACTCAAAAACTTCAATAATCTCTTTCAAACTCGTGTTCCTTATCTCTGCTTAATTGCCTCGTCCCAAACAAGTAGGAACCAAAACATCGATCATGGCTTTGATCAAGAGAAACGCCTTCTTCACTTCTTTACTGGTTCTCGTGGCTCTCTTTGGAGTTGCCGTTAGAGGAACCGTTCACAAAGTCGGCGACTCGAGCGGATGGACTATGATGGGCGTCAACTACGAAGCTTGGGCTTCTTCAAGAACTTTTAATGTCGGAGACTCTTTAGTTTTCGAATACAACAAGGATTTCCACGATGTCACTGAAGTCACTCACAATGATTTCGAGTTGTGTGAACCGTCTAAACCGTTAGCGAGTTACCAAACCGGGTCTGATACGATCAGTCTAACCAAACCGGGACTCCAAAACTTCATATGCGGAGTTCCTGGTCACTGCGACATAGGTCAAAAGCTTCAAATCCTCGTCCTACCGGCCTCGTTGGGTCCCGTTGCAGCACCGATTCCCGGACCAGTCCGATCACCAAGCACATCCTCGTCTGCGTCACCGGTTAATAATGGTCCACAATATCAGATGGGACCATCACCAGCTCCACATAGCGCAGCTTCAACCTCTAGCGTTTGGATCGGATTCAGCTTCCTTCTACTTTCTCTTTTCATCTTAGTTTGATAGATCAATTCACTTACGTTTTGTATCCTTTTGATCCTATTTCTAACTTTTTCTCACGTTTGATTTGTAGTTTCGTTGAATGGTTTTGTTTATTTCAGCATAATTAATGGATCAATTTTTATTTTTCTTATTGCTTACTAGTAATTATTATTTTGTTTTTCTTTTCTGTTGTGTATGCAAATTTTAATTTTAACTGAAAATATTATTTAGATTTAAATTTATTTTTCTCTATCCCCCNTTTTTTTTTTTTTTTTTTTTTTTTTTCTTTCCCCCCCCCCCCCCCCCTTTTTTTTTTAAAGATACCATTCATGATAATGATTATTCTGTCAAAATTTTGTTTGATCGGATTCACTGATATTTTTGAAAAAAAGAAGAAAAAAAACTAAAAAGTTTGTTGAGAACTAACTCCATAGTTAAGGATCTACCATTCAACAATGTATGTCACAAACGTTTGATTGATCGCAAGATCACTTGCCATTGAATAACAGAGAGCAAAAGTAAATAAAAGAGACTCGATTTTAAGAGTTTAATTAATGGAAATTGAAATAATAGAGATTCGGTCCAAAAAAATAAAATGAATGGAAATTGAAATTAAAACATAATGAAGATTAGACTTAAACCAAAAACAGCCATTGATGCAGCAACCTTATTGTCTTTACCGTTACTGTTGCTGCTGCATGCTTCCCTCTTCTTATTTTTCTTCTCCTCTTTTACCACACACAAACCGAAATCCATTGACTAAAACTAAATATTATAATTTTCAGTATATATATATATATATATATATAGGGGAAAATTCATAAAAATACCCCCCAACTAACCTCCGTTATCTTTTTATTTTTTAATAATAAATTATTAATATTTAAATAAAAATTACATTAAATTTTCAAAAATTTCAAAAAATTCCAATCGAAACAAATTCCAAAAAAATTCTAAAGTTAAAAAACAATAATTTTAATTTTTAGATAAAAATATATTATATTTTAATTTTTGAATATTTGAACTAAAAAATTCCTCCAAACTCAAAAAATACAAAAATATAAAAAAAATTCAAAAACACAAAAAGTAAGTCCTTGAAAGAATGATTTGACCAGCAGATCGCAGCTGCTGGAGCATGGAAGAGCATTCTTGGTAGCCATCCTCTGGCAAGTCCTCTATAACCGTCTTTCTTCCTTACGTATGTTTATGTTATTATAAATATAATCATCCTTAGTAAAACAAAAATGTAGAAGAGAAAAACTGAAGAGAGTATTAATAAAATGGCTATGACCCAAAAAATATTAGTCGCATTTGCTTTTATTATCTTCTTTGTCATATCTGCCGTTCGTTCCTCCGATAACACTCCAGGTACTAGCTGATTCTATAATACTCTCCATTTTTTGGACACTGTTTTATCTTTTTTTATATATTTTTTTCTTCTAATGATTATCATGATTCAATAGGTTTTGGAATAAAGCAAGAGTCTAAAAAATGCTTCGCACAAGAACCGTGTAGAAACGAAGGGTACCTAGACGACTGCAATCGAATTTGTTTAAGGTTATATGGCCAATCATTCTACGGAAAATGTTTTACTCCCAACATATGTTGTTGTCTGGCTAAGACGAAATAATCAATACTATAGTATAGTATTGATTTTCGTTACATTTGTTTTAAACAGTAATATTTTTAGTAGAAAACAAAATTTAATGGCCCTAAAATATAATTATTATCACAAAAAAATAATTGTAGTTATGAGAAAAGTGATCAACTTTTAATTTCAACTTTCCGGTTTTGCCATAAATGGTTTGTCGACACATCCAATCTTGTTGGATTCGAGTCGTTTTTATCGACGCATTCGAGCTTTGGCTCCAATTCCCTGTCAAACTTCTATAAAGATCTATCTATTTTAATTTCTATGGTTCTTATGTTTTATCGTAGTGATTAAACAGGATGGATAATTCCCTTTTTTTGTTGTAATTTGGAAGATTAAGTTAATGAAAAAATAACGGTTGCACAAAAAAAAAAGTTATGAGAAAACGTAAAAATTGATTGTTCTAAACCATCACTTAGCCGCTGTGGACCGGGCATGTTGCAAAGTAATCACAACCATTAGACACAGCAAAACCATCGCAACTTTCTTACTGTAATCCATGATTTGTTTTCGTTTTCTTCGATGTGAGCAATCCTATGCCTCACCCAGAAGATCCAGCAATTCACTATGATTGTGCTTACAACACACGTAGCTCGCACAAGAAAACTAACTCGCAAGTCGCAACAATAGAAAAAGAGAGAAAGAAGTAGTGACAACAGAGAAGATCAAATCTCTTACTAAGCCAACGGGAAACCCTCTATTCGACTAAGAGTCTCTTCTCCCGGTTTGCTTTTAGTCGACCTAAACCGAACTCCTAATTCCAATTTATTAACTCACATTTCAACATTCTTGTACGAGTAATACATGAACAAGAAAATCCATAATGTAATGATTATCAAACGTTAAAAATTTGTAGTATTTAACAGATTGTTATATTACTTGCTCAAGAAAATCCAATTAAATTTGTGAGTTGTGACATATTTTTTTTTTGTTTTGTTTCAATTTTGTAGTATGCAATAAAAATCCCCTAAAATAATTGTTTTTGTTGATTCGGTAAAACGGAACAAAACGAATTAAGACAAAAATATATACTTAGGGGAAAAAAATGTAAAGCCCCAAGTTTAGTTTAACCGCCGCCTCCTTCCTCTGGTCGGAGATTTCAGAGTGAAAATCTCCAGATTTGGGAATTGCTCTCCAAGCATCTCGGAACCCTAATTTAAGAGCCTCTCCGTCGGATTCCTCTTGTGTCCTCCTCCCTAAAACCCAAAGAGGCTTCTTTCGATTCCTAACAATGGCGACAGAAGCCGCCACAACTGCATCCAAATTCCCGGAATCCGATCTCCGTCCAATCCCTCAACCACCGGATTTTCATCCGGCGATTGTCGTTCAAGCTCAAAACAACGGACTTCGATTCTGGCAGCTCATGGTCGCCGGTTCGATTGCTGGCTCCGTCGAACACATGGCGATGTTTCCAGTTGATACCGTCAAGACCCATATGCAAGCTCTCCGTTCATGTCCGATTAAACCCGTCGGAATCCGGCAAGCTTTCCGATCAATTATCAAAACGGACGGACCATCGGCTCTGTATCGAGGTATATGGGCGATGGGACTCGGCGCAGGACCAGCTCACGCCGTTTACTTCTCCTTTTACGAAGTCTCGAAGAAGTATTTATCCAGTGGAAACCCTAATAACTCCGCCGCACACGCGATATCTGGCGTATTCGCCACCGTATCGAGCGACGCCGTTTTTACTCCGATGGATATGGTTAAGCAGAGGCTGCAGATTGGGAATGGGACTTATAAAGGAGTTTGGGATTGTATCAAGAGGGTAACGCGTGAGGAAGGGTTTGGTGCCTTTTACGCCTCTTATAGGACGACGGTACTGATGAATGCTCCGTTTACGGCGGTTCATTTCGCGACGTATGAGGCGGTTAAGAGGGGATTGAGAGAGATATCGCCGGAGCACGTTGGCCACGGCGGAGAGGAGGAGGAGGAGGAAGGTCTGTTGATCTATGCTACTGCAGGAGCTGCCGCTGGTGGCTTGGCGGCTGCTGTGACTACGCCGCTTGACGTTGTCAAGACGCAATTGCAATGTCAGGTACATTTGAAACCTTTAAATCTCTAAAACCATTCTGTCTCTCTGAGAGCCGATGTGATAATATGTACACTATGATCTTTATAGGTAAATGTAGATTGCATCAAGAATTGTTAGAATATTAGCTTTGTGATCATCAAAATCAATAAATTCCGTCTGGGATTAGGTTCTTTAGTTGTCTCTTTAGAGCTTGATCAAGTGGCACATTTCATGATAAGTGTTTAAAAAGATTCTAGTTTTCTCTTCTTTCAGTGGTTGTTATGTAGCTCTATAGCTTTAACCATTTATGGTTAAGAGAAAGGTGAAACAATCGGCGACTATAGGTTTAGAGTTTTGTATAATTTTAAGGCAATGACGTTTCCCTATTGAGCTCTACGTGTCCTCGGTTTAAAAGTGGCAGGCTTTGATCTTTTGTGGCATAGAATTTATTGAATCTAGGGGCTATGTTTCAATTTGTGTGGTTTCAGTTTCGAGTTGAAAGATGAAACAAATGTCAGCTCTATGAGTAGAATCTTTAGCAATTCAAAACTTTTTTTTGTTTCCACTCAAAATCTGACTAGAACCCCTATTTCATCTGATTCGGGTTGTTTTGGCTGTTCTGAGAGTTTTGATCTTTGGTGATGTTCATTCAGGGTGTGTGCGGTTGTGATCGCTTCAAGAGCGGTTCAATAAGCGATGTGTTTCGTACAATCGTGAAGAAAGACGGTTATAGAGGACTTGCCAGAGGATGGCTACCAAGAATGCTCTTCCATGCTCCAGCAGCTGCCATCTGCTGGTCCACTTATGAAACAGTCAAATCATTCTTTCAAGAACTCAACGGCGACTCAAACGCAGCTTGAAAAGACACAAACATGCGTTCAGCTTATTTGCTTACCTGATTCAGGTAATTGATTGATTCTTCATAGAGCAGCTGGTTGTTAGTGTTAACACTAGCTCTATAGAGAGATGTCTGTTTGTATAATTATTTGTTTTCAATTTCACGTAATAATGTTGTCAGATTAGAGTTCCAACCCAAGGCGTTTTTCTTCTTCTGATTTTCAGAGAAAATTTTGTATTTTTATTTGTTTTTATGAGAAGTACTAAAAGGAATAGATGAGCTTTAAAGAGTCCATTCACAAGGATGATGATTCAATCTTTCCAGATGAATATCTTCTTGTTCTTTTATAGCATTGATTTTGTGTAATATGGATTGAAAACACATTTTTGATTGTTTGAAATCCCATTTATCTATTTCTTTGATAATATATTCGAAAAGACAAGTTTCTACAAGGACTTGTACAAAAAGAATAATGAGAAGATCACATAAAACTTTATCATGAACAGAGTGACTCTCAAGAGCTAATAACTTTGGCAACGATCACAGTGACATCATCAAGCTTCCCTCCTGCATTTTTATCAGAACCAGTGATCAAATCAGAAACAGCTCTTTTTCTTGCATTAATCAAAATGTCCGGTTTCCGCATCAACAATGCTAGTTTACCTGTAAGCTTCATTCCTAATGCCTTCTTCCAGAGAGGAACATCAAACCCCTGTTTATGTCAAAGCGCATATACACGGAGTCGGTAATACTTTGTGTGAACTGGAAAAAAATTGGTTTAGTTAAAATCTACCTTGGCTCTTGCTTCCAATGCATATGGAGACTCAAAACCTGGATCTCTTGAATGGCTACTCGCCATTTCAGCTAATAACCTTGCTGTAATAAATAGTTGTACAATGTCACTTCTAAACAATAGTTGTACCAAGACAGACAATACATTTATATACATACATGATTCTGCCACATCTGTATGCTTGGTCACTATCGAAACGATCTCGTGATCAAACATGTTATCGAAAAGCCCATCTGAACCCATCACGATCACGTCTCCCTTTTTTACTTCCATTATGTTGAACTGCTTGAAGTAAGAAGTATGTTACAGAGGTACAGTACTAGAAAATATCATGTAGAGTGGTACAGATTTATCTACCGATGCATCTAGATATGTTTGAGCAGACCCTTCAGAGCTAAGTTGATAGGGACAGTCAAAATAGTGCTCTTGTGGAGTAGTCGAAAAGATTATTTGACCTGAAAACGAAAACGAAAACGAAATAGAAAATCTCTTTCTCAAATGCTGAACATGAAACAATTCAGCATCTCAGTTTACAGAAGGATAACGAAAAAACAACCTTCTCGAAGAAGCTTAAGTCCACAGTCTCCAACATTGCCTATTTTGAGAATACCAACTTCCTCAAGCATGGCTACAATACTGCTTCACCAATAACCGCGACATCAAGCTATCCAAAAAGTGACAAAAAAAAACAACCTTTGAAGAGAATAACAATTAGGACAAATAATACAATTCTCACATTGTGGCAGAACCTCTGGAAGTAGTTGCGGTATGAGCTTTGTCAATGAGGAAACCAGGATCATATCTGACCTGTTCCTCCAAAACGTTAAAGTCAGAAACCTTAAACCACTCAAAAATATAGATTAACACTTCCACTGAGATTCAAAACTACCTCTTCGTCATCAACTAGACGAGAAGCGTTAGCCATGAGCTCTTTGGAAAACAAGGAAGGATCAACATCTTGTTCAGCCCAACTGAGAGAAAAGATATAAACTTTACCAAAATTGAGATAAACCCAGAAGAACTAAAACCAAAGTTAGCATAAGCAAAGAAGTTAAAACCGTTTTCGATTCGATTACCCGGAAACACCATCTGCAACAGCTATGACTCCTCCTCTGTAGCTACTTACAAAGAGAGCATCTTCCCCACCTTTCTCTACCTATAAATTTCGACACTGAAGGTCGATTTTCAATTGCATAACTTCCACTAAGTCCCCAATTTCTTTTCTTTCCATTTCAAACTTGATGTACCTTATCTGGATGCGGGATAGCGTGAATTCCGGCAGACAGAGAGAGCCCAGGCCTAAGGAAATTGCAACATATTGACAAATGATTTCGAAAAAGTAACAAGCTCAAAGGATATGAAAAGGGACGAAGAGAGAGGGAATGAGCAGACCCAAGTGGTTGGAGTTCTGATGGAGCACATCGACAGAGGAAATCAACGCGACTGGAGTTGGATACGATTGGATGCGAGAGACGAAGCGAAGAGCTTGCCTGAGGAACCATCATTCTCGTCATCGGAATCGCCATTTCCTGCAATCAACGTCTCTCTCTCTCTCTCTCTCTCTCTGTGTCTTGCGACTTTGTGAGCTTGTATAGATTTCCGTATACATAAGGAAGTCGTAAAAGTTAAAACAATAAGTTCCAGTGGTCTGGTGGTAGAATAGAACCCTGCCATGTTACAGACCCGGGTTCGATTACCGGCTGGTGCAAAGTTGTGTTGAGCTATGATGATTAATGGCTTTAGCGTTGGTTGGGTCCTTCGCATTCTTCTGAAATCTCGGATGAGATAGCTATGTGACTGAGCTCTTAACTTTTTTTTTTTTTTAATGGTGTGTGCTATCTTTGGTTGTGATTTATTATCTATTTTATTAATTTAGACAATTTTCTTTTATTGTTTTAGGGTTTTTCTAGTGTTTTGAATTTATTATAAATAAACTGTTCATGCCTAAATTGTATTCAGTTTTTAATTAATTAATAAAATTGAGTTTTTGTCTCTTTGTTCTTTGTTTTCGGTATCTAGAGAGATCTCAACGAATTTAAGAAGGCTTGGTTTATTCGGGTATTCTCAGACTAAACGAATAATCTTGCGATTATCCTAGTTTTTCAGGTATTCTCAGAATCAACAGATTATTATTCTATCTTTTAAAGCTTCTGATACATCAGTTGTTATCAGAGCTTTAAAAGATAGAATATTAATCCGTTGATTCTGAAAATACCCGGAACACTAGGATAATCGCAAGATTATTCGTTTAGTCTGAGAATACCCGAATAAAACAAGCATTCTTAGATTCGTTGAGATCTCTCTAGATCTACCGAAAACAAGGAACAAAGAGACAAATGCTCAATTTTTATTAATCAATCAAAAACTGAATACAACTTAGACATGAACGGCTTATTTATAATAAATCCAAAACACTAGAAAAACCCTAAAACAATAAAAGAAAATTGTCTAAATTAATAAAATAGATAATAGAGATATTTGGAATATTTCCAAATATATCCCTGCATCAAATTTTGATCTGAGGTTAAAACCGAGGATGGACACTTCGATTTTCAGTTTGGTTTCCGTCCGTTTTTTTCGATTTTATGGTTTATTGGTTTATAAAAATTCAAAACCATATAAAAACTCTTTTGTAATCCCTCTTTGACTGAGCCTTGATTTTACAGCCATATTCCCCGATATTATCTGCTACATGAAATGTTTAATCTTCGGCGGGCAATTTACCTTCCAAACCTGTGCTAAGAGGATATTGCAATTTGGTCTCCCTCCAACTCTTCTCACATGGCTTGCGCCGGTCAATATCCAAAGTTAACCGAATACTTTCCTGATTTTATATAATGCCACAATAAGGAATCTTTAGTGCATCGTTTGCTTATAGCTAATCCCTTAATAATTTGTATATCCTCCAGGTCCATAAACTCATTTAAAATAGGTAGATGCAATTCATAGGTAGCCGGATTAATGATAACACCATATTTTACTTGTTTTTAGGACTTTATTTAAATATGTTTTAATCTCACATTGTATAGTTTTGTGATATTTTCATGCATTTGAGTTTCATTTGCATTGCATTGCATTTTATATGTCATAGGTTGTCTTTGCATTCTTTTTGGCTTGTTTGAGCCATTTTCAGCTGTTCTTGGAGTCAGAGGAGTTGGAGGAGTGATGATAGTCATAAAAAAGGGTCATTGCGGTGTCCAGAGATGCAAGATCAGGTTGAGACGTCAGAAGTTTGGCATTGGATGAAATACTTCCCACCGATGGATTGAGCTCAGATATTTAACACAAGCTAGATCAATGGAGTAGCTTTCATTTGGAAGTTATTTGCGGCCATTCCAACGGTGCGATCAAAAGTTATGCCGATTTTCGTGATGACAGTCTAGTTTGGCGAGCAGAAGAAGCATGTGGAGAAACAGGACCAGATCGATCGATCCTGACTTGGATCGATCGATCCCAAACAACGCACACTTCCCAGACCGACCTACACTGCCAGATCGATCGATCTCATGTTTTTTTGGGATCGATCGATCCCCTCTGGATCGACCGATCCACCATCGCGACCGAAACCATCTGAAGTGCTTTAAAGATCGACTCAGAAGAACGGTTTCCGTTTGGATTTACCTCTAGCGGTTTTCATGAAAGTTGTAGATATTTGAGTTAGCTTTCTAATGGAAGCGGTGTCAAGTCATTATGATCTGTGGTTCGAGAGTTATGGCCAAGTTAGTGAAGACGTATCAAAACGTAAACCACTACCGACACTATTCCGCCCTTTTTTGTATTTAAGTCACTTTTTACCAACTAAACACTTAAGTTTTCTTTCCTCAAACGAAAAGTCTCTCTTGGGAGAACTCAAGAACACCCCTTGGTGTTCTTGAATGGATCTTCATGTATATTTCACATAAGGGAAGATTTCTTGACTTTTATTTCATATTATATCTATTTGATTCTTCTTCTTTGTTTTCTATGGTTTAGTTTTGTGATTTTTGTTGTTTTTGTGAGTTGACTTTTCTGTGTTCTTCATGTTCTTGTGAATAGCTTTTTGTTGGATCATGATTAGGCTTGATTTTGGATGGTTTGATGATTTCTTGTTGATGTTTAGGCTTAGATAATCATTTGTTCACATGTTTAGAAGTGATCTTAATGCTAGAGTTGAATTAGCTACTCAATTTCTAGATCATGGTCGATTTACACTTGGAAGAGGTTTGGTAGATTGTCTAGAAGATTTCTAAACGTGCTCTTCATTCTTAACCGATGGCCATCATGATTAAGGTGAATTGTTGGCTTAAAAAGGACTTACGTTTTATGCTTGTTGATAAATTAGTTGCAATCGGGAGATTAGCTAATTCAAATTACCAACAAAGGGTTTAGCACCACGGGAGTGAGTTAAGCTATTTTGTGTTCCTTGCCAAAGAATGAATGTGCATTGAATGTTTATGCATCATTAGTAAATTGTCTTGATGGTTAGATGTTGGTGATTTAGGATGATCTTGGATAATTCTTTCACTTAGGTTCTTAGGTTGGTTCTTAATGCTAGATTTGATAAGATAAACCAAAGTTTAGAACTGCACCTAGATTAGGTAGTTCTAGTTTGGCGTGACAAACCGAACTAGAGTTACACCCTAGGATTTTTGTCATCCCATGCATTAGGGAGATATTCGAGTAAGCGATGTTAGTGCTAGATTAATTCTGGAATCGAAGGTGCTTGTGAAAAGAGGTATGAGATTGCGCCGGAAAATCCTAGCTGCTTACCACTGCAACTGCGGCAGCCGGCTGAGTCTCGTCCCCAATTCGCGGTTCGAAGGGGATGAAGAGATGGTCTATTTACACTGCCACGCCGTAGAACGCTCATACACATGCGACAGTTTAGTTTGCATCCACCAACCAGATTGGATCATAGTTTTCAACCCCTCCACCAGACAAATCCAGCGATTCCCTTCCGACTTGGACATCAGTTGCATACCTATAGTCGGTAATCTATTATAATTAGAGATACAAGAAAGACACTACATGAGAAGCTAACAAAGAACATAAAGTGTAAGAGTCTAAGAGTTGAAAAAAACCCAACCGAGGAGTGAAAAAAAAACCAAACCGAGGAGATGAAAAAAAAACAACCGAGGGGATGATTGTTGACAAACCAAACAATCCAACAATCAGTTCTAATCGGAAAAAAACGAAGTTCTAATCGAATAAGTTCTTATCGGAAAAAACCAATTTATAATCTTCTCTGAAAAACGAAGAACAATGAAGTTGAATTAAAGGAAGTAGAAGAAGAGAGGGTACCTGAGATCGAATTCTCGATGTCTCAGAAGTCGGAGGCAAATTTTTGTTAACTGATTCCATATTGAGATTAGGGTTTAGTCGTCTTGTCGTTTAGATTGAAATCGTATAGCATTAAACTGGGAAGTGGGAAGCTCAAGAGACAAACTCTCAGATCTAAGGGTTTTATGTGTTCGGTTTTTTTGGATTTTACTTCGGGTATAGGTTATTATCCGAACCAAACCGTTACCCGAAGTTATCCAGCCTAAAACTCCAATCGGATATTTTCACAGATCTGAATCCGAACTGAACTGACTTTTTCGTATCGGTTTTGGTTAATTTATTTGGATTCGGATATTATGCCCAGAGCTACTTCGGACGTTGAACGATAAGGCGGACACTCTCCAGACTCTGAAACATGTTCAGAGGCGATACCCGAAATCCCAGAGCATGTTCCTTAGTGTTTTCTTAGGTTGATTCTGTCTCACCAAATTGGAAAACCATTCAGGGAGATCTTAGCTAGTTTTTTTTTCTTTCCAAAAAAAAAAAAAAAGTGAATGGAGTCAAAAACATAAAAAAGGAAAAAGCCCATCTTTAAGTTTCCTTGATAATTAGGGGATTTCTCAGAACCACACACACAAAAATGGGGAAAGAAGAAACAAACCCTAATTCGATCAACCTACCCCCCGATCTACTGGAAGAAATTTTCCTTCGACTGCCCGTGAAATCCATTATTAAATTCAAAACCGTCTCAAAAGAATGGAGATCAATTCTGGAATCGAAGGTGCTCGTGAAAAGGCGTATGAGATTGCGCCGGAGAATCCTAGCTGCTTACCACTGCAACTGCGGCAGCCGGCTGAGTCTCGTCCCCAATTCGCGGTTCGAAGGGGACGAAGAGATGGTCTATTTACACTGCCACGCCGTAGAACGCTCATACACATGCGACGGTTTGGTTTGCATCCACCAACCAGATTGGATCATCGTTTTCAACCCCTCCACCAGACAAATCCGGCGATTCCCTTCCGACTTGGACATCAGTTGCATACCTATAGTCGGTAATCTATTATAATTAGAGATATTTTGGTTTTTAGAGTCAAATTTAACAGAAATTGAGAAAAAAAATTAAATCTTTTTTAGGAGGGTCGTCGACTTTCTCTGAGGGAAATTGGGCAATGGGATTCGGAAGAGACAAAGTTACGAGGAGCTATAAAGTAGTGAGGATGTATTTTTCTTCCTTGGATCATGAGATTCTTGATGTTGAAACTGGTGAATGGCGTAAACTAAGTCGACGGCCTCGTAATGTAGCCCATCTGGGAAGCAAATCGGTTTGTGTGAATGGATCGATCTACTGGTTATACCTACACTTTGGGGTGGGTATCAAAATAGTAGCATTGGATCTTCACAACGAAGAGTTCCATAACGTCTCAACTCCGGCTAATTGGACCACGTGGGAAACCCAGATAGTGAACCTTGAGGACCGTCTAGCCATAGCTAATACGAAAGAAGTTGGACCTGAATGGATACTAGAGATACTGAGCATGGATGCAGAAAAAGAAAGATGGAGCAAGATTTACTCCATAAATTTAGCCCATAGGGTTGTTTCCCCGGAAAGGTGGAAAAGGTGGTTCATGCCGGTGGCGGTTTCTAAGCAAGGGAATCTTGTCTTCTATGACAATCATCAGAGGCTGTTCAAATATTATCCACGGACTGGTGATATTCGTTGTCTCTCATCATACACTTGTGTTATATCTCCTTACCTGGAAAATTTTGTCCCGTTTCCCTTAAAATCAAGCCTTCGTTCGGATTTTACATGCCGCTTGCATCCGGAGTCATATATTCGTATACCCAAACTTTTGCAACCAATATTTAGGGAACATATGGATATCTTGGTTTTATTATGTATACTAGTTATTCTGGTTTGTTATGACTTTTTTTATATCTAGTGTCAAAGCTAATTTTGTATCGTTGTTTTTTTTTTTTTTTGGGTTTGTTTAGACACATTTCTCGTGTTTTTAAAATTAATTGTTCTACTTTATTTTATATTTTTATGTCTTTGTATATTTAGTTGGCTTGTAGATAGACATGTGATTTTAGTTAATTCTTAGTTCTACAGCCCACCTTTACTCAACCCGATGATTTACTTCAGCCGAAAATAAGTATTATCCGCTTAAAGCACTTCAGAAGCTGCATTTTTTACAAGGGAGAAGAGATGTTTATGGGCACTCTCAAGGGATGTCTTGCCATTTGAAGGAAAAATGGATTTCCGTGAGAGAATTAAAAAAAAAAGAGATGAACCATGACAATAATTGGGCTCTTGTCTATGGCAAATTAGGCCTAACTACGCAAATATCGAATGTAACCATACAATCTAAAACAGATTGAAAGCATTATTAATAGATAAAAACTAGTGATATGGCCCGCACCTTCTGCGGGCTTTAGTGTCGTAATAAGTACGATGTTATAATTTCTACATTAGTTTATATCACCACGAAAATATAAATAAAATTTTATTGATTTTTTAAATTTTGTTCTTGTTTTTTGGAACGTTATAAAGAGATTATTAAAAAATAAAAGATTGAGAGTGTTCTAACATATTCAACCGCCCCGATTACTCACAAAGAAAATCGATATCTTAAAACCTACTAAAGGTCTTGAAATCAGTATTTAAAAAAAAAAACAATTTCTACAAAAAAAAGGTGCGTTGTGTCATTTATTTTATCAATTTACATCATTTTTTGTTGACACAAACGAATTTGCATCACTTATATAATTGACTCTGGAAGTAGTGACTCTAATATTTTGTGTCAATTAAATCAATTGATGCAAGTTTCATCATTTTTGTAGTTGATGTTAATATGTATCAGTTGTAAAAAATGAAGTAAACATTTGCCTCAATTAGTATAACTGATATTAATATTTGTGTCGATTATAACAATTGTTGGTAAATATTTATATAATTTATTTTAGTTGATATTATTATTGTGTCAACTATAAATAAGTGATGTTAAAATTCATGCCAGTTTTTATTTTGTATTCATTATTCTAAAGAATATATGTAAATACATATGACATGATTTAATATGTATAAAAATAAAATTTGGTGTCGAGGATTTTAATTTGATTTAGGTCAATCTTTACTTATTTTAGCATGATGAGTTTGTTTTATAGAAGAGTAGTTTTCTCTTTTCTATCCTTCTTTAGCGATGTGGGACAAATAGTTGTTTAGTTAAAATTTTGCTAGCATCATTATACAAACCTTCTATCTTTTATTTAAGTGATGTTAAAATCAATTAAAAAATATATCAATTGTTTGATTGATGTGGATTTTATATATATATATATCAATTTGTCTTAAATGATGCAACTTAAGATAAATTAGTATCAATTTTGGTAGTTGATGCCAAATAAATCAGTGATTACATTAGTTATTTTAATTGTTGGTAAACCATATATTTAATATCATTTATTAATAAGTAATTCTAATTCGTGTCAATTATTTTTCAGACACGTTATAATTGATATTTTACACATTTTTGTTGTAGTGTATGGAGTAAACCAACATGTTTATCGATTAATACATTCAAATCACGTATTTTTGCCGGGTTTAGAAACATTTCTAAATTTATACATTATCCACAACTTGTTTATCAATTATCATAATTATTTGTCCAAAAATGGAAATCCAAATTGACCTATAGGTGAAAGGAAGTCGAAAAAGCTATCAATTAGAATTCACATGTCCGAGTATGTGATAATGATTAACCGGCTGAACCTTTTATAAACGCTATTCTTCACCACTTTTATTCCATAAGTCCTCCATAACACTATCAAAGACATGTGTCAATCATAACCCTCATGTTTGATCATTTCGTAGCCTTAATCTCGCGCAAACATCTTTCAATAAGGATGTGATTGGCTCATGTTTATGAGGTGGTACCAGAACAACCATTTTTAATATCCACCTAGAGAGCATAAGAGCTATCTAATATGGATCCTTTGGCCTCAGTTAGACGCTTCTTTTGAATCCACACGCTACAAGGAACCATCAGTCAAGATAGATGAGAAGGTGATGGTGGCAACGATATTGGCAGTGATACGAACATTAAAACGACCGCCCAAAAATGATTACAATCGCCAAATGTATTTAGTACCAAATCATACTCCTAGCGATTCAAGTTTTATATCCAAGGACAACAACTTCTTATTGAATTTTTTAATGGTTACCACAACTGCCCAAGATACAACTAAAGTGCTTACAATTTTTTTTAAGTCTTTGTGAGCTCACCCACATACTTTGTTTTGCATGCATTGTATGTATTAAAAAACCAAGCTTTTAAAGAGCTAGAAATTTGACATCTTTTAAACACTACTATAAAGTCGTAGTTGACTTGAGATTAAAAGTTTGTTAAGAATTTGCAGGGTGAAGTTAATGCAAAATGCTTTGTTTACATGCTTTTAACCAAAAGAAGATTGATTAGTTTGTTACATGCTGATACACAAGTCTAAATTATCTGTTTATGATCATGTAAATTTGTTAAGAATCCTCATGATACCGCAAGATTAGAACTTTATTAAGAATCCTCATGATCATGTAAATTACCTGTTTACATGCTTTCTTTGGATGATCGTCAAAAATATTTTATGCTAGTGTGTCAAATATTCATTTAGATCATAGAATTATTTTTTTACGCTAACATGGTAGATAGAGAACCATAACCATAGCAAAACCAACCGGAATTCTCATATCCATGTTTTTTTCAAATGAACAAAACAAAAAAACAAAAACAAACGATGAACCAAACTAAAGGTTTTCAAAAACTTCTCTGTAGACAACATCATGGTTTTCTTTTGTAGCTTTCCAATTTTGTTCGTGATGAGGATTTTCAAACCACACCTCAAAGTAACTCTGGAAACGGCAACATAAAGTTATCCATGAGAGAAGACATGCATTGGCAAAAACAAACTCACCCTTTATAGAGCCTGTCATCGCTTTTATTTATAGTCATTGCCAATGCAAGTGATATAGAGAATTGTCGATGTCACATTCTATAAGGGAACCTTGTATCCGTGGGAGAAACGGACATCCTAGGTATCAAGAACCTATCATCGAGACATTTGTTAAACTTTCTTGTAATAACCCTAGCCTCGATAACATGATTAGCCATCTGAGTAACTATCAATCGTGTTCAATTTCACAATAGACCCTTTCGATCAATGTTTCTGAGCAATATAATAGAAGCACCAACCTTCACTGCCAACTTATGGTTTTATGGTTAGGCAACCAGAAGTCTTGACACTGTTCAATTTGCAATCCCAAATTTTTTTTTGTTTTTCCGAGATCTTTCATCTCGAATTCTTTCTTCAAATATTCCACTGTATGGGAAATCTCTACATGAGTTCCAATAATGTTTAAATCATCAACATACACTGCAATTATAAAAAATCCTTGCTCAATTCTCTTTATAAAGATGCATGGACTGATATGGTCATTCTTGTACTCTTCTCTTAACAAGTACTCCCTAAGGCGATTATACCACATACGCCCTGATTGTTTCAATCCATAAAGAGATCGATTTATCTTTATGCTGTATTGTTCTCGAGAACTAGCATTTGCTATTTCTGGCAGTTTAAATCCTTTTGGAACTTTCATGTAAATATCATAATCCAGTGGTCCATATAAGTAGGATGTGACTACATCCATCAAACGTAAATCAAGTCCTTCTTTTATCGCCAGACTAATAAGGAACCTGAACGTTGTTGCATCCACCACAAGAGAGTATGTCTCTTCATAATCAATTTCAGGTCTTTGTGAGAACCCTTGTGCAACTAAACGTGCCTTTTATCTCACGATATCACCAATTTCATTCTTCTTTCGCACAAAGACCCATTTATGTCCCACTAGTTTAACACCTTCAGGTGTACGGACTACTGGTCCAAAAACTTCTCTCTTTGAAAAAGACTTTAATTATGCGTCTATTGCCTCATTCCATTTTGGCCAATCATTTCTTTGTGTACACTCTGCAATAGACGTTGGTTCATGATCCTCATTTTCATTTATAACATCAAGCGCTACATTGCATGCAAAATTTTCATCGACGTCGATTTGCTTTCGGTTCCATTTTATTCCAGACATGACATAACTAATTGAGATCTCTTCATTCTCATGTACCTGAATTTCTTTATTTTTTATGTCTATGGTCTCTTCCAGAGATCCATCAATATTATTAGCATCCTCGGTTTCACCATTGCCAATTTCTGCTCCTTTTCTTTTCCGAGGATTCTTATCTTTAGAACCAATAGGTCTACCACGCTTTAAGCGTGCCTTAGACTCTCTAGCAACTTGATTTTGTCCTTCTTGGACATCAATTCTAATCAGAGCATTTCAGCTGGTATATGTGACTTTGTCACCTTCTTTGGGTCAGAGAATGAGTCTGGCAACTCATTTGCTAAGCTCTGAAAATGAATTATCTTTTGGAATTCTAAATCACATTCTTTAGTCTGAGGATCAAGATAAGACAATGATAATTCATTCCAGCGGATTTCCTTTTCCAGCTTATTATTTTCTCCCCCTAATGTTGGAAAGACTGATTCATTAAAATGATAGTCTGCAAATCGAGCCTTAAATAAATCCCCAGTGGATGGCTCTAGAAAAATTATCGATGGAGAATTGAATCCAACATATATTCCCAACCTCTTTTGAGGTCCCATCTTAGATCGCTGTGGTGGAGCAATTGGAACATACACAACACTTCCAAAAACTTTCAGATGGGAAATATTTGGTTCATGACCTAAAATCAATTGTGATGGGAGAACTTATGATTACTCGTTGGCCTGATGCGAATTAATTATGCCGCATGTAATATAGCATGTCCCAAAGCAGAGATTGGGAGTTTTGATTTCATAAGTAATGGTCTAGCAATCAACTGCAAACGCTTAATTAGCGATTCAGCTAAACCATTTTATGTATGAACATGTGCTACCGGATGTTCAACACTTATCCCAATGGACATGCAATAATCATTAAAAGCCTGAGACGTGAATTCACCAGCATTATCAAGTCGAATTGCATTTAGGGGAAAATCTAGAAAATGTGCTCGTAATCTAATCAATTGAGCAAGTAGCCTCACAAACACCAGTTGCGGGTCGATAACAAGGATACATGTGACCATCTAGTCGATGCGTCAATTAGAACCATAAAATATCTAAAGGTTCCACACAGTGGGTGAATCGGCCCACAAATATCTCCTTGTATCATTTCCAGAAAACTAATCGATTCATAATTTATCTTTGCTGGTGAAGGCTGTATGATAAGCTTGCCTAAAGATCATGCAGCACATGAGAAGTCGTTAGGAAGAATCTCATGGTTCTTTAATGAATGTCCACATTAATTCATTATTATCTTTCGCATCATTATCGAACCGGGATGGCCTAACCGGTCGTGCCAAACGCTTAAGTTTTCAGTAAACTTTTGGTTTACTGTGGCATTTGTCTCAATTGTACTAATCTTAGTATAGTACATTCCTGTGGAGAGTGCGGGTAGTCTTTCCACAATATTTTTATAGCATTGGGAAATACTAGTGATATGAAGATATTAATCACTTCCCTCGCTCATACTCTCAATATGATATCCATTCCTGCATATATCTTTAAAACTCAAAAGATTTCTCTTAGACTTGGGAGAGTATAACGCATCATTGATTTCAAATTGCGTTCCCATAGGCAATAACATATATGCTCTTCCGAAGCCTTCAATTATCTTTGTACTACCCGATACAATGCTCACACCAGCCTTTTTCATTATAAAATGAGAAAATATATTTTATCTTTCAGAATGGTGTGGCTAGTTGCACTGCCAAACATAAATCTTCGCCATTCATTGTTCTTCAAAAAAATAAAATAAGATGAATCATAATCATAATCATAATAAAATAAATCAAATTCAACCATGCAACAAAGCAACAAATTCATAGAATAAAAATCAAAAACCAAGCAACAAAGTTTTGAATGGAAATAAAAATCATAACTAAAACAATAACAAATCTATAAATCACTTCTTCTCAGCATGGGCAAGGAAATCAGTAACTTCCAGGTGGGTCGTATCACCATAATCAAAATCATCTTCGCCATCTTCGTACACCAAATTTGTTTCCACTTTCTTTCCATTTTGCTTCAATGATTGTTGATAGAGATCAACAAAATGCTTTGGTGTACGACACATACAAGCCCAATGGTCTTTTGCTCCACATCAGTGACAATTATTCTCATATGTTTCTTTCTCTTGCTTGTTACCATCTCTCTTTTCCCACTTATGGTGAGAATAAGGTTTCTTGAAAGAAACTCGGCCTCGACCTCGACCAAATTTGTGTCTACGTCCATGTCCACGACCATGACTACGACCACGTCTATAACCACTTCCTCGGCCACTATTATTGGCGTAGTTTTGTTTTTTCCTATCATAAGATGTCACATTCGCTTCATGGAATGGAGTTGAGCCAGTTGGACGTAAACCATGATTTTTCATCAAGAGCTCATTATTCTGCTCAGCCACGAGGAGACAAGATATAAACTGGGAATACTTCTGGAATCCCTTTTCACGCTATTGTGTCTGCAAGACAACATTTTTTGCGTGAAAATTAGAGAATGTCTTCTCTAGCATTTCAGCATCCGTGACTTTCTCCCCCACATAGTTCCAATTTGGATGTAATCCGGAACATGGCTGAGTTGTATTCACTCACTGACTTAAAGTCTTGGAGTCTCAAATGAATCCAATCGTAACGAGCTTTAGGTAAGATCACAGTTTTCTGGTGATCATACATTTCCTTCAGATTGTTCCAAAGAACTTCTGGATCTTTCACGGCCAGGTACTCGTTTTTAAGGCCCTCGTTGAGGTGACGATGAAGAAATATCATAGCCTTAGCTTTATTCTGATTTTCGGCTTTATTTCCTTCGATGATTGTATCACCAAGCCCCTTTGCTATTAGATGAAACTCAACATCTAATGCCCATGCCAAATAATTATCTCTTGTGATATCAAGGGCCCCAAATTCAAGGCTTGTAATATTCGACATGGTTTACTTTTTGGTGTAAGAATAGATCGAGAGACTATCGTGCTGATAACGTGTTGTGAATAAAAGAGAGAGAAAATTGTTGTGTTGTATTCTATGAATAAAGAGATATATATATATGTTTACATATATTTAGGGAGCAAGCTGAATAAAAAAAATAAGAAAACCGAGAATATTCTAAACCTTCTAGAATATGAGCTTTATAATAGGCATCTATATATTTAATTCATAACAGAATTAATGTGGTTTCATCACATTATTCTCACATGACTTAGCCAATTATATGTCGTTCACATCACAAGAAACAAAACTAGATCTCATGTACTATGTGATCGTTTAAGAGGAAATTTATAGTTCAACTTTAATAGTCAAATAAGATCTTAAGAATATCATGTATCTTATCAAATCTTAAGAATCATATCTTTTTGTTTCCATATTAGAGATTTTATTTTATGTTTTTTTTTTACTCAATAAATTGATTATCTATAATTACATTAAATTTTTTTTTTTGCGGTCTGAAGTTTTTATTACAAATTAAGAGAACAATTATAAAGACAATTTTTCAACTGACAATTTATTTGTTCCACAAGAATCCACGCAGACTGGGACCACAACGAACGATTTTTTTTACACCACACTGAAGATTTCCTTTTTAAGCTTGCCTCCTTTAAATTTTATTTTATGTTTTTGTTAGATAATGTTTTTTTAAAAAATCTTAAACACATGGTTCTTAATTTTTTTCTGCAACATAATTTTTTTTCTTATATAATTATTTTAAAATTTTTTTTTTATCATAGATATAATGAGACAATAATAATACAATTTATTTTAGAAAACATTTTTTGTATGTTTGATTTGTTTAGGATATATTGGTAATTTTGAATTTTTAAAAAGTTAGTTTTCCAACTTTTGAAATCATGGGTTAGTTTTCAAAATATATAATATTTTTGGAATACTTTTTCAAATTTCCTCTTAATTCATTTGCAATTATAATAGTCATGTTTTTAAATTACATTTACGTTTTGTTATTTAAAAAATTGTTAAAATATTGATTTTAGAAGATTTTGTTTGAATAAAAAAGAAATCATACATTTCTATTTAAAATATGAAATATATTAAAATACCATATTTTATGAGTAAATTAGTTAGAAATCAATTGAGTTTTTTTAACCATAATGAATTGATTAAAATTGTCTTCTTTTTAATGGCATTGTTAGTAATATTCAACACTTTTTAGATTCATTTGTTTTTAATGCTTCCCAAATAATAGTATAGAGATACCTCATATTCCTTTTTAACTCTCTTATATAAGCATGTATAACTTTTCACTAAACATCTTAAAACTTTCTCCTACATTTTATCTATAATTTTAATAGCTTCTCGTATTTTTATAGAAAATGTTTTTTTTTGTGGGTAATTCATGGGTAGATCCCAGACCCATAGAGAGGTCCAGACTAATCCCATGGGGAGAGGGCAATCCACGGATAGCCCCCCTCCCCGGATTTTCAAATGGGTCGAAAACAAAGTTTCATATCCGTGTGGATGTACATGAACAATATGTTATAGTTTCGCGCATCAGAAGAATCGAATTCGAAGCATGGTAGCGACCACAAAGCCCCAGACTTCTATAGAAAATGTTTTAGATTTGAATCCATTTATATGTAACTGGAATTTTGTATGAAGGTGCTACAGATATGGAAACATGATTCCATTGCAACGAGAAAAACACGTGTTTATTTTTGGCTATACCTAAAACTCTTAAGCATTTTATAATTTACTCCAAAAATTTTCATCATGACAACGGAATTTTACAATATTGTAGATTTATTTGTTTTATATTTTTTCGGAATATTATACATTAAAAATCTCAAAACACTTTTCTAATTTCTTTGGTGTATTGAATTTTTAAAAGGATTGAACAAAAAAAATCTATGTTTTTAGCCCAAAAAAAAAATCTATGTTAAAAAAAGTCGTGATCTATTTTTCAACCTTTTTCCTTTTCTTTTTTTTCCTCAACATCTCTTCTTATTTCTAGAGACACAATTTCATTTGTGTTTTTTTTTTTCTGAGACATCACTAAGAAGATACTAATTTAGTTTGTTATCGTCAAATGATGATCTCAATATGAACGAATCTAATTTCATCTCAATCAAAAGAAACAGAGATATAAGGAGACGGAGAGAGTAAGGTGAAGAGAAGAGACGAGAGACGAGAGACGAGAGACGAGAGACGAGAGACGAGGAGAGATATTGTAATAATTAAACGAACTAGGTTTTATCTTGCACTGTGTGCGGATTTAATAACTTTTTAAAAATATAATATATATTGTGGTTTATATTTTGGGAGGATTACTAAAATAACTTTCAAAAATGCATTAATTACTAGAACAATGTTGATCTTTTTTAATTACTAGAATAACCTAATAAATAAAAAAATACCAATTTGGTCCTAACGACCCTTGCTATGGGAAAATCTGGCTCAAACGTTTCTTGTACCTCTAACATCCACGACTGTGGTAGTCGACATTAAAATGTTATTAGAGACATCAATATCCAAACACACATCGTATTAAATAAGTCTACCACAACATCGTATGAAACAAGTCTACCACAACATCGTATGAAACAAGTCTACCACAACATTGTAAACAAGTCTACCACAACATTGTAAACAAGTCTACCACAACATAATAAACAAGTCTACCAAAACAACGTTCTGCAAGCTTCCTACCATGTTGTTTTAAAACAACCAATGTTCTGAAATAAACTAAAATGTGTTCAAAAGTTTTAGGTAGTCTCCAAGTAACTTCTCTAAGTTACTTTCATTAAAATAGAGACTTGCGTACCGGATCTTGTTCCCCGCGGGCTTTGGATTTTGCATTATTGGCATCTTTCGCTGCGGATTCCACCGAATCTTCCTTCTCCTCGACCACAACTTCCTTCTCTTTCAACATATCTTTGGCCTCGAGAGTAGACAACCTCATTTCCAACCCACTTAGTTGGCCTCCAAATGTTTTGTCCATTTGTCCAACTTGGTTTGCCAAGAACTGAAGGGCGATTAAGATCTGTTCATTACTGTCCACACTAGTCTTTTCCTTCTCAATTTTCTTGTCCTTTTTTTTCTCTCTTTTCGCGTTCCTCTTAAACTCTTCTAGCCGGAGATCAAAATCTTCTTCTTCTTCAGCTTTTCCCTTTACGGTTTCCTTCTCCTTCTTCTTCTTCTTTTCCTTCTTCTTCTTCTGCTTTTTCCTTTCCACATCACTTTGTCCCTCTTCTTCCTCTTCAATTTCTTTGTCCCTCTTCTTCTTCTTCACATGAATAGGCTCTGGAGTTTCCTTGTTCTTCCCTTTTACCTTCATCGAGGACTTCTCAGCCGCCTCAGAGTTATCCCAAACCGTCTCATCCAAGCATCCATCAAGAATATCTTGGATCATGTTATCCAGCTTCCTGTCAACAGATGGGTTTGAGTCTTCGTCGGGCCAAAACGGATAAATCTCCTCCCGCGGCTTCACCAATAAATGTGTAACACGAACCTACAACCAGTGGTAAACAATATTGTTAAGTCTAGCACCACCTACCAGATGATAAGTCTGCCAAAACAATTCGAATATAAAAATAACTCTACCAAACGTTTCATAAACAAGTCTACCACCACATATTTTAAGCAAACTAATTATATATACAAAATCTACCGCAAATATTCAAGGAAACATACCTTCTTGTCCTCGGAAGTATTTTTATCCTCCAACAAAACAGAGTTAAGAGTGTATCACTTCCGTGATGAACGCCACCGAAGTAGAGGAACAATATCAAGATTGTGGTCGTTCTTTTCTCTTTTTCCAAACCTCTCTCCCAATATAGGTACCGACTCAAATGCCCATATGAGCAATACATGCACAAATCCACGAAGAGTGTAACTAGCTCCGCCAAAAGAAGCAACTTTAATAGAGTCTATTAAATTCTTAAAAGCATGCCGACCCCATGGATGACTCTCGAAAGCTTCTTCGTCTAACACCCTTTTAGCGAACACC
Source organism: Eutrema heterophyllum (assembly GCA_002933915.1). NCBI lineage: Eukaryota > Viridiplantae > Streptophyta > Magnoliopsida > Brassicales > Brassicaceae > Eutrema > Eutrema heterophyllum. The sequence goes on along the minus strand of PKMM01003508.1, from coordinate 865,756 downwards.
AAGGGGACTCTACTATTCCGGTGAAGGCCAAATATTCCTACATGCAATATGAATAGCTTTGCTACCATTTCCTTCTTCGAGACGGTCCAAGTCTTGCATGTCTCCAACACATTAACCAGCTCATTCCAACTAGGCCATTCTGCAGGATTCACACCTATCTCTTCCCAAAAATCTGTGTGATCCGTGTCCCAATCATCTCCAGCAATTGGATGACAGTTGAGCCGAGTAATTTCACCAAACGCATGCAAAGAAAACCTCAACGGCCGCCCACCGATGATTGACCACATCTCATACCTCCTATCAATTGCCAATTGGTTGGTTATAAACTGATGAACAGTGTGTGCACTCCAAACATACTTCTTCAATGCAAGCTTGAGAATTACTCCAACTTGAGATCTGTTCATAATATCATTGTAGACCTCATCACCCACTGCATCCCTCAGCAACCCGAAATCACTCAGATGGCAACCATAATTAAAGCTATGGATCTGCAAGGGAGACTTTCCTGGCGGATACAATCTCCGAGGATAATCCTTCGACTCGCTAGATGTGGCCATCTCTGTAAACCACATGATAAGTCAAAGGTCAGATACATAAAAGTACTATCACAACTCTACCTTTACAATAAAACAAGATCACAAAATAAAGTAAGTCTACCATCAAATACCACAAAACAAGTCTACCATCAAATAACAAATACCACGAAACAAGTCTACCATCAAATACCACGAAACAAGTCTACCATCAAATACCAAATGAAACGAAACAAGTCTACCATCAAATACCAAATGAAACGAAACAAGTCTACCACCAAATGAAACGAAACAAGTCTACCACCAAATACCAAATGAAACGAAACAAGTCTACCACCAAATGAAACGAAACAAGTCTACCATCAAATACCAAATGAAACGAAACAAGTCTACCATCAAATACCAAATGAAACGAAACAAGTCTACCATCAAATGAAACGAAACAAGTCTACCACCAAATGAAACGAAACAAGTCTACCACCTAATAAAACGAAACAACTCTACCACCTAATAAAACGAAACAACTCTACCACCCAATGTAGATTTATTCACACCTAACCGGAAATGTCTCCTTTCACCAGAAATTAGTCGCCTTAAACCGGAACAATCTTTTCACCGGAAGCGCCGATTTTGTAAGTTATCTGCAACACACAACAATTCAAATGAAACAAATAAAAGGAAACAAGTCTACCACCAAATAAAAGGAAACAAGTCTACCACCGAATTAAACGAAACAAGTCTACCACCACCAAATGTAGATATATTCACACCTAACCGAAATTGTCTCCTTTCACCGGAAATTAGTCTCCTTAAACCGGAACAATCCTTTCACCGGAAGCGCCGATTTTGTAAGTTATCTGCAACACAACAATTCAAATGAAACAAACCAAATAAAACAAATCTGAAACAAGTCTACCACCAAATAAAATGAAACAAGTCTACCAAATAAAACAAGTCTACCAAATAAAACAAGTCTACCACTAAATAAAACAAGTCTACCACCAATTCACCAATTAAAACAAGTCTACCAAAACATTTGTCGATTTATTCACCTTACCGGAAATTTGTCTCCTTTCACCGGAAATTTGTCTCCTTTCACTGCAACCGCCGATTTTGTAAGTTATCTGCAACAAAAAACAATTACGGTTACGTTTTTTCTCAAAAACAGTAAATTTCACCCACCACCGCCGCTACTCCTACGGGATTCGTCTTCTCCGCCGGAAATTTCTCTACTTTCTCCATGGGAACTCGCGTCGCCCCTCAGACCCTTCGCACGTCGCCGCTCAGACCATTCGCACGTCGCCTCGCCGGAACTCGCGTCGCCGAGAACTCGCGGAAGAAGGCATAAAAACACAGAAGAAAAGAAACATCCTTACCTACTCCTAGCCGGAATCAATGGCCGCTATGACTCACCGGACTCGCTGTATATCGCCGGAGAAGACGATGTAAATTGCGAGGAATCACCCTCAAAGTCGCCGACTCGCTGAGAAGAAGAAAGGTTTCCACTTTTTTTTTTGTTTTTAGATTAACTTTAATTTTTTTAGGGTTTTGTAATTTTAATCCTCGTTATTTTCATTTCTTTAATTAAGAATTTAACAAAATTTCTTTTTTTATGGCATTTTGGTTATTAAAACGCAAAGGGGTACTTGAATGTCTTTAGCCAATTTTTGAAGGTTAGTTTAGTTATACGATCTTGAAACAGAGTTATTCTAGTAAAACACCTACTTTTGAAGGTTATTATAGTTATTCTTTCTTATATTTTAGTATAAATCATTTTTTATAGATGTTCGAAATTTCTATAGATATTTGGTCAATATCATATATTTTAAAATTACGATTGGGTATATGTGTTAATCTTGTTATATGCAAGTAGAAAAATCTCTATAACAACAAATAGGTAATATATATTTTTTTTTTTGATAAAATGTGAATTTATTATCAAAAAAAAAACAAATGTTCGATTACATAGTTATTACAAACAAGAAGTTTCTGTATTGCCCAAAAAAAAAAAAACAGCAAGTAGCAAGAAAACAAGGTTTACAAACAAGATATCTAAGCGTTGGTGAACCATTGGGAGAGCAAGCCTTGGCAGCCCTTTTTGGATAGTCTTGCGAGGAGAGTGTCTCTTATAGATCGATCTATTTGTTTGAAGAGGCCTTCCACCGTGGTGGAGGACATTGAATGCAGTCGGTAGTTACGTTCCCTCCATAAGAAGTGTATCGTGGCTTGCACAGCAATACGTTTCAACGTTTTTGAGAAATTGGTCTAAGAAGAGATCATCCAAGCAATTAGAGAATTCCAATCCACAAGAGAAACCGCATTAGAGCAAAGACGATGGAGGATAATTTCCCATACCTGCTTGGTGTAATTACAAGAGATGAAAAGATGCTCTCTAGTTTCAGGCAAGGAGTTGCAGAAGCAGCAAGTGATGGCAACATCGATTCCCCAAGAGACCATCCTTGCTTTCGTGGGTAGCCGATCCAGATTTGCAGTCCAGAAGTGAAAGGAGTGTCCCGGAACTGAATGCTTAAACCAGACCGCTTTCAACCATGTTACCAACTGACCCGTAGGTCTTAGTAATTCCCAAGTAGTCTTAGTTGAGAAGAAATGACGTCTCGATCCTTCCATGCCCCAAGTGTAAACATCTGAACCTCTCCCTAGACTTGGTGGAGCAATAGACATCATAGTGTTCTTTAGTATTATAATCTCCGGGTTTCTGGAACGGATTGTTGGTAGTCTCCAACCTGATCCCTCCAACGCTGCTTGAGACACTCTCGAATCTAAGGGAATGCCGATTCTTCTTGGTCCAAAAGGGCCGATGAAATCAATTAACCTACCCAACGACATCCAATTATCTAACCAAAAGCTAGCAGAAACTCCATCTCCGATCTCGCAACCTATAGGAGCTTCGCTAAAGGTCACAAAACCAGCATGAATTTCCAAACCCATGATTGGTTACATCTTTCCTCAGCCAGCCAGAAGTTCTTCCTCTTTAATATGTGCTCTTTATTCCATAAAACCCAAAGAGAGTCGGTATTAGAGAAAAGTCGCCATATTAACCGCATGCTCAAAGATTTATTCCAAGTTGAGAAGTCTCTTAATCCCAGCCCTCCTTCTGATTTTGGTAAGCACACAGAGCTCCATGAGACCTTGGAAGAAGATTTCTTTGATATGTCTCCTCACCACAAGAACCTTTTGCACATCTTCTCAATATCTTTAAGGCACCCTTTAGAAAGAGTAAACGCAGACATCCAGTAATTAACCAAGCTATATATAACTGAGGTTATCAATTGGAGTCTACTTGCGTAGGAAAGGCATTTAACAGTCCAACTCGTGAATCTGGCTATGATCTTATCGAGGAGAGGAGAGTACTCGGAGATTTGAAATTTTCTGCTCAAGAGAGGAAGACCCAAATACCTGATTGGGAATGTACCATATTGGAAACCAAGGCTATTGATTGTAGCTGCTTCCTCTTGGCTCAATCCCGCGTGGAAAAGTGCAGATTTGTCTTTGTTAAGGCTCAAACCAGACATATTCTGGAACATGTCTAAAGCTGCTATAATTCCTTGAAGAGAGCGAACAGAACCATCAAAGAAAATCATTAGATCATTCGCAAAAGATAAATGAGATATCTTAGGGTTTCTAGCAAGAGGGTGATACCCAATCACTCGTTCCTCATATTTGGTATTCAACATACTAGCTAAAATCTCCATCGCCATAACAAAGAGAGGAGGAGATAGTGGGTCACCTTGTCGCAAACCTCTCTTGCCTTTGAAATAACCGCAAAAATCCCCATTGACACTGATGGAAAATGAGGTGGTGGAAATACATTGCTGAATCTAGTTAATGAAAAATCCTCGGAAAGTTTGCAGCCTCAAAAATTTGAAGGATAAACTCCCAGCTGACTGAATCAAAAGCTTTCCTGATGTCAACTTTTAATAACCCACGAGAAGAAGCGTTTTTTCCTTTCAAAACCCTGAACCAGCTCAGTTGCAAGTAAGACATTTTCCACAAGCAGTCTACCTTTCACAAAAGCTAAATGTGATGGGCTGATCATACTTGGAAGAAGACGTTGCAGTCGACGAGCCAGAATCTTTGATATTATTTTATAGACAGCGTTACATCATGAGATGGGTCTGAAATCGCAGAGTTTTTCTGCTCCTTGAGACTTAGGTGCAAGCGTTATTGCTGTTGCGTTCCACTGCTTTAGAATCTGACCCGAGGAGAAGAATTCCTGAACTGCCTCTATTAAATCTGGCCCCACTATATTCCAGCTCTTCCGAAGGAATTCGCCCGTAAACCCGTCTGGTATAGGAGATTTCTTTGCAGGCAACCCGAAAACTTCCCTTTTAATTCCATATGGAGTAACCGGTTTTACCAGCATTTCTTTTGCTGAATCTGTACAACGAAAAGGAGTAAGCATTTCAATGAGATCTTTATCCTCTTCCGTTAAAACAGTTGACTGACCCCTAGCAATTCAGTATAGAAATCCACACAATGCAGTTGCACCTCCTCAATTTTATCTATCCTTTTTCCCCTCTTGGTCTATCAAGTAGTGAATTTGATTGATAGACCTCCTAGCAGCCACCACTCAATGGAAGAATGCAAAATTACAATCACCACTATCCTTCCAAGTCACCCTTGCTCTCTGTTTTAGGAATCTCTCCTCAGCCAGAGCCAGATTGAACCATTTCTTATAAGCTATTTTCTCTAATCTTGCAAGGTGAGTGCTGGGATTAGCTAAAAAACTGTTCTGCATTGATTGAAGATTTTCCTGAGCCTCCTTTACTCTATTTTCCAGATCCGAGAAATGGTCTTTGTTCAAATCCTTAAGGACTTGTTTCAGAGCTTTTAGCTTCTTTGAGAATATGAACATTGACATACCTTCGACATTAAAGCTATTCCAATGGCCGAAACTTCTTATGCTTCGGGAGAAAGTGGGATATCTTGAAAGCTTTCTTTGAATGATAGGAATTACCGAGGACCAGCATTGCTGGGCAGTGATCAAACACATTCATATCACCAAAATAGCCATAAGAGAGAGGGAATTTCATCTGCCATATGTCATTGATGAGAATCCTATCTAACTTCCGGGCAATCGGATTTGATTCTTGCTTATTCCACCATGTAAACAAGTTGCCCCTGAAAGAGACGTTGAAAAGACTAGACTCTTCAATACAATCCCTAAAATCAACCATACCTCTAGGAATCCTAGTGCCACCTTGCAAGTTTTCCTCAGGATTTAGAGTTTGGTTGAAATCACCAAGGACAACCCAAGGCTTTGATGAGATTATAGGATCCGCATCTAAGCAGCAAACCTCCACCCAAAGGTCTCTTCTTTCATACTTGCTGTTCAAAGCGTAAACGTAAGAAACAACAACCTCCTTCGTTGAGTGAGGTAGCTTCACTATACACGTAATCATCTAGGCCGGTTTTGAGTGAATTGTAAGATGAATCGAAGGATCCCAAATAATCCAAATCCTTCCCAGTTCTGCCTCATAATTACCCGCAAAATTCCAACCTGGAAACAACGAACTTAAATATTTCTGAGACTTATTTAGCTTCACCCTTGTCTCGATAATACTTTCAAACAAGGGTTTATCACGCCTTAACCATTTCCTGAAACTACTACGCTTTATACTACTCTTAAAGCCTCTGATGTTCCAGCAAAAAGTGTCTATCCTCATCAATGATTTGATTTGGTCCTCGAGTTCTTACGGTGCTTTTCTGGAGTCGGCGCTCTTTCTTCGAGAGAATACGAATAAACTGGGAGTTATCCTCTTGATTTTCCTCTTCCGTCGAGACATGGTCAGTGACGTAATCATCTTAAGGTTATATTTTTATTGATGTTGTTGTTGTTTATAGTATTTGAGTAGTATAATATTCAATAAATTAAATAATTTTAAGATTACGAAATATCATATGCACCTTTGATATATTATTATACTATTTTCGTAAATATTTAATTTAATTTATTATAACATATTTTTTCATAAAGATACTAATAATTTTTAGATGAATATATTTCGTTTTTTATTAAGTAAATATTTGGAGGGTTTTGAAATTCTCTCTTCTCACTTTTTCATTTGATAGATTATAAATCAAATAATATACATTTTTAATATTCATGTTTTATATAATAATAAATTTTTAATTTATTTATTTAAAAATTGAAAGAGGTTTGTGTATATGTGCAACTTAAATTTGATTATTTGATTTATGATAATAATTGATATAGTAATTTTATTTAATTATATTTATAATTTAACTTTATATTTTTAATTATTTTAATGTTATTATTTATATATATTAACTATTATAATATTATTTTCGTATGTATTTAATTAATCTATAATAATGTTTTTAATTGATTTTCATATATACTTACAGTTATAAACGTGAACTAGATTCTAAACTCGTGCGTCCGCATGGGAATATATATATATATATATATTTATATTTATCAAATTTTGTAATATAATTTGTGTTTATTTTTGTCTTTAGATATAATTTTTAATATATTTATTTTTTTCATATGAGACAGATAATTATTTTGNAAAAAAGATTAAGCTAAAATTAAGTAAATTAATCTGATCTTAATGACATTAATTGAGTCTTAGTGAGAACAGATAACGACAATTACGAAGCAGCTTAGCTTATTTGTTTGATGGTCGAGCTCGTTAATTTAGGCCCATTAGATAGTTTGGGCTTCTGATATTCTTAATTTTTTTTTTTACATAATTTTAAGCGCCAAAAAAATTAAAACTAAATTAAAAACGAAAAAAAGCAAAATTTGTCATCGTCTTCACTCTTCAGTGTCTTCACTATACTATGTTCTGGCTGCAAAAAAGAGAAGTAGAAATTTTTACTCCTTTGTCTCTACGGTTTTCAGGTTTTAGAGGAAGAGAAAAATTGGGTTTGTTTCGGAATTAGAGTTTCTTCTTCTTAGAGGAAAAAAAGCGACTTTTTTTTTAGGGTTTTTTTTTCCCGGAGAAGGAGCAAATGGTATCCATTACAAAACACTGTAAAGTAGAAGTCTCTTATGAAAAGGATGGATTCAAAGGCGGTTGGTACGGAGCGATTTTGGAAGAAAGCCCAACGAAATCAGTATACAAATTGCTTCGAGTCCGTTACACGACGCTGCTCAAACAAGACGGTTCGGCTCCTCTGACCGAAATCGTTGATCAGAGCTTAATCCGACCTGTCCCACCGGAGGATCTGAACGACGGCGTCGCTGTATTTGAGGAAGGCTCGGTGGTCGACGCTTATTACAAAGATGGTTGGTGGACTGGTCTGGTTGTGAAAAGGAAAGAGGATGATACATATCTGGTTTACTTCGATTCACCACCGGACATCATTCAGTTTGAGAGGAAGCGATTGAGGGCTCATCTTGACTGGACCGGTTCGAAATGGGTGCGACCAGAAAATACGGTATGAGGCTCTGATCAATCTGATTTTTGTGTTTGCGTGTCAAAGCCTTAAACTTTAGCTTATGATTTTTGTGTTTGCATGTCAAAGTCTTAAACTTTAGCTTATTCAGCTGTTATATGTTTTTTTGATGCCCTTGAAAGGAATTGATCAAGTCCGTGTTTAGTTCCGGGACCATGGTGGAATTGAGACTGCGTTTAGCCTGGCGTCCGGCGATGATCATTAAAGAGGTGGAGAGTGAGAAGAGATTCATTGTCAAGTACCGTGGTGGGTCCTTCAGAGTCGTTCGTTCGCGGAAAGTCAGGCCTAGGCAGCCTCTTATTTCTGTTGGAGAGTATGAATTGTTGGATCATGTAGAGGCGTTTGATGGTTGGGAATGGTGTCAATGTGTGGTGAGGGGAATTCTCTTTGAGGGACGATACATGGTGAGTTTCGGGAAAACAAAGGTGGCGTCGGCGCAGTTCAATTACTCAGATCTTAGGCCTTCAATGGAGTGGGAAGATGGGATATGGCGGCATAAAAGACCAAAGGTGATTATATCACTGGCTTTAGTCAACATTGTTTCGGTTTTGTTTTATTTAATGCGGAATTATTGAAGTGTAATGTTCTTTCCATTTTCAGCCAAAATCCGGAAAAGAAACTCCTTCAGGTGGTCAAAGAAACAAGCCTGTGGCTTTGGAAACTAGAATTGTGCAGACAAAGGAACCACCGTTTGCTCAAGGATCAAGAAATGAGATGGCCGATGATGTTTTAAATGGTTATACTCTGGTCATAAACCCGCAAGTGGATTCTCTTAACCCTTGTTATTATGTGCCATGAAATTGATGATCTAAACTGGTCTTTGTTTTCCAGCAAAGGAATCTGGTTCACCTGTAACATCGGGCATGACTGCAACAGAGAACAAAACCCAAGAAAAGATATCCCCAGAGTCAATGAGGAACCATAATGGCTCGGGAAATGAGTCAACTCGTGGGAAGGTATCGTTTTTAATATAATCTTCATGATTGTTATTTATCTTTGAGACGGTTCTCCTTTTGGTTTAACACTTTTATGCGCAGTTTCCTGAGGAGCATAACATCAAATATTACACTCGTAAGAGGAAAAGAGGAGAGCTAGAACACAATTCAGACCTCAATGATACTGGTATGTCGTAACGCTCATTGTACCATTTGGAATGCAGGGCTGGCTTGCAATGGTTCAAAAGCTTAGATCCATGAAACACGTAATTAGCTATTACTGGTAGATATGCTAAAGAAAATGTCTTTCTTTTTTCATTGTTTTGGGTCTGCGTTGATCTGTCCAGTGCTATCCTCGGATCGAACCCATACTGTGGTTAAGAATTCTGCTGCCAATGTTGAGGAAACCCAAGCAAAGGGAACTATAATGGTTTTGCCTTTTGTGATGAAGTCACCGTTTTGGAAGACATATGAAACAATGGAAGTATTCAAAAGAGTACCACAAAGTCCTCATTTCAGCCCATTATTGGAGACTAGTGAAGATTTCCGAGAAGGGTCTGCGTTAGGTATGATGGCGACTTTTTCCGGGTTATTGGAGAAACTGAAAGATCTGGAAACCGATATTCCCATAAGCCAACTAGACAGCCTCAAAGTCTCCTTTACCAAGCTAGAGAAGCATGGATTTGATGTCACAAGGCCTTTATCACGGATCGACAAGCTGTTGGCTCTCAAAGATAGACAACTGAATATATTGGAGGAACGAAAACGTTTTGACAAAGAGATGATGGATGAATCTAGCAAAAAGCTCAAGGCCGAGCAAGAGTTTGGTAAGATGGAACGCAAGATGGTTGAGGTGAAACACAAGATTCTCAAGTTGCAGAGGCAAGAAGCGGTTCTGAAAAAGCATAAGGAGGCGACAGAAGAACAGAAAGATGCAGCCTACAGAAACATATGTCATATGGAGTCATGTACAAGAGATCTTGGTGTAGAGCTTGAAGATGTTGAGTTTGATTTTGAGACAATATTATCGGCTCCCTGGTAAGTTAAGAAAAAAACCAAAACTATATAATATGATGAGCTTATCTAGTTTTAAGCAATTAAGCCATATATCTAAACTTCATTTTCCTTTATTGTGGATTTCAGGTGAAAAAACAAACAAACAAGAAGCAAAAGCGCAAAGACTTGTGAGCTAACTAACTAGTAAATTAAAGCCTTTTTGGGTATTAATCTGATCAATGTTAAGTCGAATTGTATTTTGTTAATCTTAACTCAAGAAACGTTAATCTCAAGTTAGAGCAGATAAAAGACCATAAAAAGGTGTGGAGTCCATTCATATGGTTAGGGCTGTCCAATCTAAGCAACTCAATTCAATCCAAAAAACTTAAATTAGTTTGGATATGTTTTTATGTAAAAACATATTTGGATGTAATAATTTTTACTAATTGGGCAATTTTACAAAATAGCACAAAAAAACTTAAAGTTCAATAATTTAGCACTCAATGATAAAAGTCACAAAATTAGCATTCATTAAAAGGAAAAATGATTAAACTACCTTTCTTTTAATAAAATAAAACAAAGGTAACAAGAAAAAAAAAATTCATCAATCGTCGTGAACCATCGGAGATCCAGACCGGAATCTCATCCTCCACGCCACCATCGGAGATCCAGACCGGAATCTCACCAATTCGATCCCGATCCCCAAAGAATCCTTGAACGCTCCTTGCGTACAAGCTAAGTCGAGAGGCAGAGGGAGGATTACAGAAATAGTTAGGGATTCAGATGACAGAGACCTCGGCGATGGTATTCTCAAATTTTTAGTGTATGCTTTCATGGCGGCGTCTGGTATTCTCAAATTTTTGATGGAAAGAAACTGCATTTGTTTTGGGATGTCAACAATTGTTCTTCAATCGAATAAATCTCAAATTTGGGGTTTCGTGATGTTTGGGGATATCGTGAATCTTAAAAGAAGAAACTCATGGATGGTTTTGTGTTCTTAAATCACTTGCTTTGATTTGATCTAATATTGGTTTGGAAACTGGTTTTTATTGATTAGACCCAATTGTGAAGTTTTCCATGGAGCAAATGAACGCGAATAGAGATGGACTATCTGATTCAAAAGAGTCTTTCATATCGAAGCTGGCCAAGCTCTTCCAGACATTCGAAGATGGGTTCAGTACGATCAATAGTCGCTTGACAACAATAGAGGAAGTTCTGGGAATAACCGAGAATCCTCCTACACGTCAAGAAAAAACAAATGATGAAGGGAATCTGAATCATAACGTAAGCTCACAAACAGATGGTTTGGATCAGATAAATTTCTGTACCCAGTTTCAGGCCAATACGAATGACCAGGTAATGTTCTGAGGTTTTCGTTTCATTTCAAACTCTATCTTAGAATTTAGGAAAGATTTCTTAAAACTTCGAAAAAGCTTCCTAAATATGTAGAAAACCATACTAAACTCTCTCTATCTTAGAATTTAGGAAAGATTTCTTAAAACTTCTAAAAAGCTTCCTAAATATGTAGAAAACCATACTAAAACGCTCTCTATCTTAGAATTTAGGAAAGACTTCTTAAAACTTCGAGAAAACTTCCTAAATATGTAGAAAACCATACTAAACTCTCTCTATCTTAGAATTTAGGAAAGACTTCTTAAAAATTTGAGAAAGCTTCTGAAATATATAGAAAACCATACTAAACTGTCTCCATCTTAGAATTTAGGAAAGACTTCTTAAAAATTTGAGAAAGCTTCCGAAATATATAGAAAACCATACTAAAGTTGTTTTACACAAAACAAAACTGATACGCCATTAACCCTGTATGAAATGTATATGCAGCCTATTGCAGAAGATCTGACTCAGATCCAATCATCTTTGGATACGCCACCATATCCAAATGATTATCGGAGTCATCATGTAAGTTTGGAAGATTTATCTATAAATCAAGAAGTTGTTGTGTGTCACAGAGGCTGCTGGCGTAGAGGATCTGTAAATACGATTACTAAGAATGGAAAAGTCTCTGTCCTCATTAAGCATACACTAGAAATCTTCCAATTCAACATTGAAGATATATTGGTTCATAGGGAATGGGTAAAACAAACAAATTATGTGATCCATTATTCAGAATAGTGTTCAAAAATTCTGTTAGCCAAAAGATGGATCTCACTGAATCTCAATCTATGATTTTACAAACTTTAGGAAACACAAACACAGAAGGTGACCCAGACACATGATTCGACCCGACAAGGAGATTCAACTGTTGATGTAAGATTTCTAGGTTGTTTCACTTGTATATTTAACGCAATTGGTCGAATCTTCCTTAACACATATGATTTTAATGTTCATAAAACTGTTTTGTATTTGTAGTCTGATGCAGATCCATTGGCTCAGAACAGATCCTTTTTTGATACACATTCTGAGACTCACATACAAGTGGGTGCTGCTGTGGAGGTAAAATCTAAAGATGGCGGATGGTTTCCAGCAACAGTAACAAAGAAATCAACAAACGAGGGTGTTGATATATATACTGTAGAGTACTCAAAACTTTTTGTGGATCAAAAGACGAAGCTGAAAAAAATCATGGAGAGTGTCAGAAAGGAACAGATTCGTCCTCCATTGCCGGATATCGAAGGAAGTTGGAAGGGTCCACAACTATTGGACTGCGTCTACGTCTTTTTTAATGGCGGCTGGTGGAAAGCCAAAGTGATGAAAATAATGAGCGACAGAAGATACGGTGTTAGAATGTTCTCGTCTCAGCAAGTCCAAGAATTTCGGCTTGAAGAAATCCAGATTTACATGGAGTGGGTGAATGGTGCCTGGGTTTCTCAAGTAGAGGTATTGTTTCTTCAAAACGTTTCCTAAAACATTTATGTAACGATTTAGTAAGCTTATTACATAGTTATGAAGGCATTATTGAATCATCATTAACCATGAATTGTGGTATGCTATTAATTAACTTTTTTTTTTTATTTTGGTCAAATGAGAAGGAAGAGAAGGTGGATGCATCAAAGAGGAAGGCTGGTGTTGCTCCTAAACAAAGGAAAAAAGCTGAAACCAAAAAACAGGAGAATACTGGGACAACAAACAAGAATGTTCTTGTTACTCATCAGAAAAGGAAAGGAGATGAAACTAAAAAAGATGATGACCTCTTGGTTCGGGCTAAGAAAAGAAAGGCGGCAGCGAGTCCTAATCCTTTACAGAAGTTTGATGATTTGCCAATAGATAGGCTTGCGTTTACAATGCGGAACAAAACGAAAAGATCTCATCCTAAGAGGACTCCGTATCACGCACCAAGCAACCCGTCATTATGTGTAACGCCTCCAGTACATCCGGTAATAGATCCATTTCTGACTCCTGAATTAGAAAAATTTGAAAGGATGGATGGTTGGATGAGAAAAAGGGGAGAAAGGTTAGTATTTATTTCACCTTTCCATTTGTTCAAATCTTAAAAACTTGTTACTCCCTAACTTGTTTCATTTAATTTATGCAGAGTCAAAATCGATGGCCGTGCTGTATTTCCATCATGGTTTACTTTTTTAGAAATTCCATCATGGCCTCTGAGCGAACAGGTGATCGTTAGTTAGTGAAAAATTGTTTACTTGTTTTGGATTTAAGAAAGCATTCCTAAAATGATTGTGATGTTTTCCTAAAATTTCAAAAAGCCTTATTTCCTGTTATGCTCAACGTTTATGCAGCGAATAGATGCGACATTATCATTGTTTGCTTTGAGAAGGCATAATTATGAAGCATACTTCCATAAACACCATCTCCCTCGAGCTGCATTCATCAAAACATCGTTCTTCAACGCACTGTCGTGCAGCTACGATAGATTCAAACGTGAGCCGAGTCCCATATTTATGGGAGGCTGTGTTGAAGTCGTAAATGGGAAAGATCATCCAAACAAAGCCTGGGGGACAGATGTTGAAGTCATCTACGGACTTACCTTTGAGAAGAAGAGCAGGCATTGGATTGGAATGGTAGTCAATGTGAAGAAGCACACAATCACTAGAATCAGTTGTGGGCATCCAACAGAGCAAGCTGATTCAGTCCTTACTCATGTGCAACATTTCGCAGGTAAGTATTTAGGCTTGTTAATCAATTGTTAGTTGAGAATTTTTTATATTTAAAAGGTCCTAAAAAACGTTTTTAAAATGGTGCAGAGATGATACCCGTTCTGATGTGTGTTGCTGCAAACAAAGCAGTTACTGACAATGAACGAGTTGCTTACAAAGTTGACAAATTACAAGGGAAGAGTATCCCTAAGACCAATTATGTGGAGAATTGTGCTCTTTTCGTGTTGAAGATGATTGAATACCATTCAATGGGGATTACAGACATGTCAAAGCTTACTGATGATACTTCGGATGACTTAAGAAGCAATCTGGCGTGTAATCTCTTTGAAGAGTTGGGTGGTGATAAAATCTCAGAATCTACAGGTCTTTCTATATGAAAATAGTGACTTTAGAAATATACAGTTCATTCTATCGATACGCACTTCTCTCACTTCTTCTTTTCTCAACTTTCTTTGATGTTTCACTTTCACTAATATTTAAGGGTGGACAAATTGTTGATGTCTTTGTTTCATTTAAAGACAATATATGAAGACTTGACTTATGACAAGGCAAAATGTTGAAATAATCACTTCCTTGAAATGAAACATATGTAGGAACCATTTCGGAACATATATAACTAATTTATGAAAGCCTTCGTAAATGAACAAGAAACAAGAAAAAACTCTAAAAGACTATATTAACTGTTGATTATCATCCGTACATGAAGGATCAGATTATCAGAACATGTGTTTTTGTTTTCGCTACGCAAAGAAAAAAAGATACAAATGATAAAAAATGATCATTTCCTTGAAATGAAACCTATTTAGGAACCATTTCGGAAAATATATAACTAATTTAGGAAAGCCTTCGTAAATGAAACGTATTTAGGAACCATTTCGGAACATATATAACGTATTTAGGAAAGTGTTCTTAAATGAACAAGAAACAGAAAAAGTATGATTTCACTTAATTCATGTGTTTTTGTTTGGCTACGCAAATGTTGAAAAATGATCATCTCCTTGAAATGAAACGTATTTAGGAACCATTTCGGAAAATATATAACTAATTTAGGAAAGCCTTCGTAAATGAACAAGAAACAAGAAAAACTCTAAAAGACTATATCAACTTTTGATTATCATCCGTATTTAGGAAAGTCTTCTTAAATGTACAAGAAACAAGAAAAAGTATAATGCAGAGACGAATTATAAAAGTACCATTTACAGTTCGCGACGCGTTTGTGTGTTGGGTTTTCTCTACTTCACAAATCTCTTCATTGCATAAAATTCTTTGATTGAATGCTGCAAT
>PKMM01003508.1:794227-843394 GCA_002933915.1 Eutrema heterophyllum | reverse complement strand
TAAAAGCTGGTTTAGACTTTAGGATTCGCAAAGAGATTTGGAATTCTAGGATTTAGACTTAGATAGTTTTCGCAACGAGAGTTGGTTAGCTATACTTTAGTGATTTGAGTTCAAGAACCGCGCTAAATCTGAATCCTGTTAGTTAGTTTATCTACATTCATTGAATTCCTGAGAAATACCCTGAGCCTATCTTCTTTCCCATTGATTCACAACTTATTTACTTTACGCACTGCTTTAATTTACATCTTTCTGGTTTAGCTTGATTCTAATCTACATAATCTATTGTGTGAATTCTGGAGTTCTTGTGTTCGACCCCTAACTATACTACGACAACTGCTTTAGTACTTTTAGGGTATTAATTTGAGCATATCAGTTACGACCGTTGAAAAAACTCGAGATGTAAGTTCTTTATTTTATTAGCCAAATCTTTGATTTAGTTTCGTATTTTAGCTTGTTCACCTCACTGGATTTCTCAATTTGGGAAGTCTTCTTAATTTCCAGGAAGGATTCATAATAATTTAGAAAAGTGTTCATAGACACTCAATGATGCAGAGTTTTTTGATTCTCTGTTGTGCAGCTGAAGGTCCACTGCATTTTACCTCCAATACCAGAAGATCCAGAAGACAATGTCTCGTTGGAAGACAGTGACGATGAGGATTTGTATACAATGGTTAATGCTATCAAGAAGGGCTACAGGATGACCGCTAAAGACTGGATGAGAGGAACTCTGGATTTTGTCGAGGCGATGGATCAAATCAACCTGATATCTTATCGATTTTCAGACACGGAGACAGTTGGACCATCATCTGATTCGGGAGAGTGTCTCATGTCGAAGTTAAATAATCTCTGCAAGATAGTTGGCAAAGGTTTCGATAAGATCAATAGACGCTTGACTAAAATAGAGGAAGTGCTGGGAATAAACGAGAATCCTCCTTCACGTCAAGAAAAAACAAATGATGAAGGGAATCTGAATCATAACGTAAGCTCACAAACAGATGGTTTGGATCAGATAAATTTATGTAGCCAGACTGGGGACAATACGAATGAGCAGGTAATGTTCTGAGGATTTCGTTTCCTTTCAAACTCTCTCTATCTTAGAATTTAGAAAAGACTTCTTAAAACTTCGAAAAAGCTTCCTAAATATGTAGAAAACCATACTAAACTCTCCCTATCTTAGAATTTAGGAAAAACTTCTTAAAACTTAGAAAAAGCTTCTTTAATATGTAGAAAACCATTATAAGACTGTTTTGAAATAACGGTTTTCATATTTCGTTATTGCAGTCTAAGACCGATGGTTTGGATCAGATCAATTCTTCTAGCCCGCCGCAGCCCAATATGAATGAGCAGGTAATGTTTTGAGGTTTTCGTTTCCTTTCAAACTCTCTATCTTAAAATTTAAGAAAGACTTCCTAAAACTTCGAAAAAGCTTCCTAAATTTGTAGAAAACCATACTAAAGTTACCCGTTAACTTTTTTTTTTTTTTTTTTTGTAGCATCATGACACAGATGGTGATATCTATCCATCTATAAATTCTCCAACTCTCCTACAAACTGAAACGGAGGAATTGACCCATACACATGGTGATTCAACTGTTGAGGTAAGGTTTCTGGGTTTTTGACATGTATTTTAAACATTTAGTAAAATTTTCCTAAACGTCTTTGAAAAGTTCCTAAAAAAGTTATGTTTTTGCAGATAGAAGAAGACAAGCAATGCGAAAGCGAGTTAAATCCTGATTACCAAACACAAGAGATCAAACAAACAAACGATTCAATTGTTGAGGTACAATTTCTGGTTTTGCAAAAAATAGAATTTTAAAACATCTAAAACCTATCTTGTTACAATTTCTGTATTTTTTTTAAATCTTTAGGAAACACAAACAGATGAAATTCGTGCCGATGGCGGAACCCAAACAGACGAGGTGACCCAAACACAAGATGATTTACATGTTGAGGTAAGGTTTCTGTGTTTTTGAAATGTATTTTAAACATTTAGAAAAGTCTACATAAAGGTGTATGAAAGGATCCTAAAACCGTTATGTGTTTGTAGACTGGTTCAGAGCCTGTGTTTTCTCCGATACAGTCCTCTTTGTTGAGTCCATCAAAGGATCAAACTCCATTAGAGGATAGTTTTTTCTCTTGTCCTGATGGAAAAACCCAAACACCATCAAACGACCAAACTCCATTAGAGGTAAGATTACTGGGTTTTTCACTTGTTTTTTAAAACATTTAGTCAAATTTTCACAATTTCTGAATTTTTGTTTTTACAATTTCTGAATTTATGTTTTTACTATCTTTAGGAAACACAAACAAACAAGGTGACCCAAACACATAACGCTTTACATGTTGAGGTAACTTTACTACGTTATGTTCTCTATCTCACTTACATTCATATGTGTCAACAAATTTCACCAATCTGTATGATTTTCCGGAACATATTGGGTTAGCAGATGCCAGATGGACATGGACATGGCCGATGGAATTATCCTCAACACCCTCAAAGATATGAATGCTGACCAACCTCAGAATCCATCAGAGCCTATTAATACCATATTGGGCACAGGCCTTCAAAATGAAGCTGGTCAATACAATTGCTTTTTGAATGTTATCATACAAGTAGCCTTCATATCATAAACTGATTGGTTTCTTGGGTATCAATGTCTATAATATCCAGCTTAAAAGATTTCTATTTGCTGAATGCTATTTTTTTATTTTTTTTTGGATATAAGTCGCTATGGAATCTGGAGATGTTTCAAGCTGAGTTCTTGCGGAGTCCAACAATAGACCACCTTCACGTGGGAGATCCTTGTGTTATCTGCTCATTGCATGGAATTTTCACTGCTTTAGACGCTGGTTCGAGCAAAACACAAAAAGAACATGTGGATCCTTCATCTCTCAGGATTGCTTTGAGTAGTTTGAGACCAACTTTCTTCGAAGAGGTAAAAAGAATTGATTTCTGGTTTTAAATGTTTATCCTAATATAGAGTAGAGTAAGCTTTTGTTTATATCAAGTAGCCTAAACTTGTGCGTCATATGATGGACAAACTCAGATGAATGATGCTTCAGAAGTATTGGATTTCATTTTCAAGTGCTTTCATGACTCATTTGCTCCGAGCTCAAGCGTGTCTGAACCAAAATCTTTGGAGAGCAACTGTACGGGTTCATGGGACTGTGCCACCCGCACATGTATTATCCATTCTCTATTTGGATTGAATATTTTAGAGCAAATGATTTGCGACAGCTGTGAGCTGAAGTCCAGGCGTTTTAAGTTCACTTCCTTTTTCCATCACATAAACACTATTGCCCTGCAGACCATGAAGGTGTCATATATATGAGTGTTCAATAGACTTCATTTTTCACGTAATTTATTGGGTAGTTAACTGTGGTTTTGCCTCACTTTATTATTAATAGGTTAAACACGCTAAGAAATCATTCGAAGAACTTCTGAATCTTGTGGGTACGGACGATCCACTAGCCTGTGATACTGAAGCTGGTGGTTGTGGGAAACGCAACCATGTACACAAATTTCTCAGTACTCTCCCACATGTTTTTACTACAGGTAAAACTCTTTTTTTTAGGAGTCTGATGATTGGAAACCTATTCTAGATCATTGCTATATGTGTCTTAACGCTCTATTTATATTGTGGCTAGCAGTTTTAGGTTGGCAAAACGAAAACGAGAGTGTAGAAGTCATAGCAGCTACTCTTGCAGTATTGAAAACCGAGATTGACATCAGCATCATGTACCGAGGTCTGGAGCCTAAAACCACATATAGCTTAGCTTCCATGGTACGTGTTGTAAGTACGTGTTTTCGAACTTCATTTGTGTTTTCCGTCTGGACGTTGATCTTTTTGCTATTTCTCTGCAACTCCAGATTTGTTATTATGGAAAGCATTATCAATGCTTTGCATATAGACATGAACACGGGTTACGCGGTCAATGGATCATGTACGATGACAAAAATGTGAAGGTAATAAGACTATTTGAAATACACTTTGACTTTGAAGTCAGATACACTATTCCCACTCATTTTATGTAATATCTTCAGGTGATCGGTGGCTGGAATGAAGTACTTTCTAAGTGTGAGAAAGGACACTGGCAACCACAGGTTCTTCTCTACCAGAAACGTGATAAGGCACATCAGCCTGTGACTGGTGTTACAAAAAGGAAACAAGTTGAAACCAAGAAAGAGGATGACGCTGTGGAAAATGCTAAGAAAAGGAAGAAGACAGATCAGCCTGTGACTAGGAACGTTTTCTTAAGACGGACCACTCGTGAAGTCAAACAATCTAACGCTAGCAAGACTCCATACCGTGCTCCAAAAAACTCGGCGTTACAGATAACTCTGGTGGTAAATCCATTATTAGATCCCTTCTTCACACCTGATATGAAAAAGATTACAAGATTGTTTGATTGGAAGAAAAAAAAAGGACAAAGGTTGGTACATCTTTATAACTTATACATCGATAATAAGAAATTCTTAGGTGTTACTAACTGGTTTCAACTAATAAATGCAGAATCTTAATTGATGGAAAGTCTGTATCAGCATCATGATTTACTAAACTAGAGAATCCGGAAAATCCTATGACATATGAGGTAATTACTTTAAAAACTAGTTTTACGAAGGTATTCCTAAATGCGTAGGACTCTTTCCTAAAGTATCAAAATGCCATAGATTCTGTGTTCTTAAGTATTTATTTTGTATAACTTTTTTTTCCCTGTACCTTTATGCAACACATTTCGGCAACACTATCAATGTTGGCAATGAGAAATAATAACTATGTTGTATACTTCCACAACAACCATCTCCCACGAGCTACATCATCAACCAACAATTCTTTAAGATACTGTCATCAAGCTATAAAAGCTTCAAAAAAGCTAAAAAGGATCAAAAAAATCATGGCTTTATAGATGATATTGTTCGAGTCCCGAATGGGATGATGCATCCAAGTAAAATATGGGAAACCGATGTTGATGTTATCTATGGCGTGACTTTCAAGAGAAATCATTGGATAGGGATGGCGATAAATCTGAAGAAGCACAAAGTCACGATAGCAATGTGTGGCCATCCGACAGAGGAAACGAATATTGTTCTTGATCATGTGACACAATTTGCAGGTACTTTATATCAATTAGGTTTATCTTGGTTTTAATTTTTATTTGTTGGTCATGTAATTATGTATATAACTTTGTTATTTGTGCAGAAATGATTCCAGTTCTTATGTGTGTTGATGCAAACAAAGCTGTTATGGATGAGGATCGAGTTCCTTATGAGGTTGAGGAACTCAAAGGAAAAGATATCCCTAGGACCAATGTTGTTGGCAACTGTGCTCTTTTCGTGTTGAAGATGATTGAATGCCATTCAATGGGGATTAAAGACATGTCCAATATTACTGATGCAAATGCGCACGACATAAGAAGCAAGCTGGCGTGCGATCTCTTTGATTACTCCAAAGCTTCTTGAAATGTCGGTGTTATGAAAGCTTCTTACGATATCATTTTGTAATTACGATACATTTTGTGACTCCAAACTGGTGTAGTGTTTAATGGCTGCAGATATATATATATATATATAATGTATTTAGGAAAGAAATGAAATGATCCTTTCTTGAAAATGAAAGTGCAATATGCATCTTTATTGTCTTGATTTCCATTTAGGAACATATATAACGTATTTCGGAAACCTTTCGTAAATGAACAAAAACAGAAAACTATAAAAAAACGATATTTCTTGTTGAGTAAATGAAGCATCCGAATAAATGTGTTGTTGTTTTAGATACAGAAAGAAATAAAGAAAGATACAAATGATGAAAACTGATCATTTCTTGAAAATGAAACGTATTTAGGAACATATATAACGTATTTCGGAAACCTTTCTTAAATGAACAAAAACAGAAAACTATAAAAAAACGATTTCCTGTTGAGTAAATGAAGCATCCGAATAAATGTGTTGTTGTTTTGGATACAGAAAGAAATAAAGAAAGATACAAATGATGAAAACTGATCCTTTCTTGAAAATGAAACGTATTTAGGAACATATATAACGTATTTCGAAAACCTTTCTTAAATGAACAAAAACAGAAAACTATACAAAAACGATATTTCTTGTTGAGTAAATGAAGCATCCGAATAAATGTGTTGTTGTTTTGGATACAGAAAGAAATAAAGAAAGATACAAAATGATGAACACTGATCCTTTCTTGAAAATGAAACGTATTAAGGAACATATATAACGTATCTCGGAAACATTTCTTAAATGAACAAAAACAGAAAACTATAAAAAAACGATATTTCTTGTGGAGTAAATGAAGCATCCGAATAAATGTGTTGTTGTTTTGGATACAGAAAGAAATAAAAAAAGATACAAATGATGAAAACTGATCCTTTCTTGAAAATGAAACGTATTTAGGAACATATATAACGTATTTCGGAAACCTTTCGTAAATGAACAAAAACAGAAAACTATAAAAAAACGATATTTCCTGTTGAGTAAATGAAGCATCCGAATAAATGTGTTGTTGTTTTGGATACAGAAAGAAATAAAGAAAGATATAAATGATGAAAACTGATCCTTTCTTGAAAATGAAACGTATTTAGGAACATATATAACATATTTCGGAAATATTTCTTAAATGAACAAAAACAGAAAACTATAAAAAACGATATTTCTTGTTGAGTAAATGAAGCATCCGAATAAATGTGTTGTTGTTTTGGATACAGAAAGAAATAAAGAAAGATACAAATGATGAAAACTGATCCTTTCTTGAAAATGAAACTTATTTAGGAACATATATAACGTATTTCGGAAACCTTTCTTAAATGAACAAAAACAGAAAACTATAAAAAAATGATATTTCCTGTTGAGTAAATGAAGCATCCGAATAAATGTGTTGTTGTTTTGGATACAGAAAGAAATAAAGAAAGATACAAATGATGAAAACTGATCCTTTCTTGAAAATGAAACGTATTTAGGAACGTATTTCGGAAACCTTTCTTAAATGAACAAAAACAGAAAACTATAAAAAAAAAAATGATATTTCTTGTTGAGTAAATGAAGCATCCGAATAAATGTGTTGTTGTTTTGGATACAGAAAGAAATAAAGAAAGATACAAAATGATGAACACTGATCCTTTCTTGAAAATGAAACGTATTAAGGAACATATATAACGTATTTCGGAAACATTTCTTAAATGAACAAAAACAGAAAAATATAAAAAAACGATATTTCTTGTGGAGTAAATGAAGCATCCGAATAAATGTGTTGTTGTTTTGGATACAGAAAGAAATAAAAAAAGATACAAATGATGAAAACTGATCCTTTCTTGAAAATGAAACGTATTTAGGAACATATATAACGTATTTCGGAAACCTTTCGTAAATGAACAAAAACAGAAAACTATAAAAAAAACGATATTTCCTGTTGAGTAAATGAAGCATCCGAATAAATGTGTTGTTGTTTTGGATACAGAAATAAATAAAGAAAGATATAAATGATGAAAACTGATCCTTTCTTGAAAATGAAACGTATTTAGGAACATATATAACGTATTTCGTAAACATTTCTTAAATGAACAAAAACAAAAAACTATAAAAAAACGATATTTCTTGTTGAGTAAATGAAGCATCCGAATAAATGTGTTGTTGTTTTGGATACAGAAAGAAATAAAGAAAGATACAAATGATGAAAACTGATCATTTCTTGAAAATGAAACGTATTTAGGAACATATATAACGTATTTCGGAAACCTTTCTTAAATGAACATAATCTTGTTTTAGGATGATTGCATAAAAAATAGTAAAGTCTTCCTAATAAGTATGTAAAGTATACTAAATCGTTTGATAACTTTCATAAAACTATCATATAGGTACTTTGCACGTACTCTTGCTGTGCCCTCCTCTGCAACATCTGCCGCACTTGTGTCCTTGAGACTTTGAACCGGGTACACCAAACTCTCCTGCTGATCTCTTTCTCATTTTCGGAGGTCTCCCAGTGCTTGGCTTAGTAGTAGGTGGTGCACATGAATATTCAGATACAGAATCTGGAAAAATACAGGTCGATAAATCTCCACACGGATGTATGCTCTCAGCATATGCTTTAGCCCATGTTTCCGTTAAGTACATCTCATCAACGTACTTGTTCTCATCCTTTTTTGTGCGCTTAGCAGCAGCAATATCATGAATACAAGGAATCCTGTCAATGTCAAAAACGTAGCAAGTGCACTGCTTGTTTCCCAGGTGAACAATGTACTTCTGGGTTTCATCCTTGACCTCAAACTCATACCGGTCCACTTGGAAAACATCAAGTTTCATTGCAGCATCATACTTTCCTAACATCTCCTTCACTACACGTGGTGTGACAAGATTTTTGTGTTTAGAAGCTTTTTCCCGACGTTCATGAAACCACGTTGTCAGAGTTAACCTAATGGTCTCAAGGAGAGAAATTATAGGCAACTCACGAGGCAAGTTCAACATCGAATTCAGCGACTCTGCAATGTTGGTTGTCATAATATTGTACCGGTTCGCAGGTACATAAGAGCGAGCCCACTTTGCAAAATCAGAACCTTCTAAATAATCAGCTAATTTGGGCTTCTTGTTCTTATGTCACTGAAGATTCCACAAAACTCATGACGAGTATAAGCATCAGCTGCAGCTTCTACGAGTGGCAACAATCCAATTTTCCCAAACTTTGGTTTAATATTCCTCAAGAGATGAATTCGACAAATACTGTGATGTGCAAGTGGATAAATCATTGAAAGTTCTTTTGCAATGGCTGGAGCTCTATCTGAAACAAACACCAAATCAGACGCATCTAGGATCACACTCTTGAGCCTTCTAAAAAACCAGATCCACGCGTGTTCGTTTTCTGAGTCAACTATCCCAAATGCTAGAGGGTATAATGAAAAGTTACCATCTTGTGCACTAGCTCCAAGCAACGTTCCCTTAAACTTTTCCTTGAGGAAAGTACCATCTACAGCAATCACTCTTCTCATCAGCTCAAAACCTCTTATCGATTGACCAAATGCAACAAAGGTGTATTTGAATTTTCCTGCATCATCCAACTCAACATAAACCTTTGATCCAGGGTTTTTCTCATTAACCTGAAATAACCATTTCGAGAGGTTGTAATAGCTATCCTCGGGAGTCCCTCTTATCAAATTCTGGGCGTACTCTTTCACTTTCCAAGCTTGTTTGTAGTCAATGTGTACGCCATGGTCAACTCTGACTTGCTCCATAATTTGTTTTGGTTTGAGTCCATATTTCTTTTCTCCATAGTTGCTACAGAGTAAAGTACCAAGAACTTTGGCAGAGGCTTGCCTATGGTTGGCGTGTCTGATACCCGTGTATTTTACCATCTTGAGTCTCATATTTTCCTTTGTTTTCTATGTGTTTCATGTTGTTTTCATTGTATTTACAATGCATTTAGGTCCAAATTGAGTCCCATTGCATTTTAGTTGTCCTAGGTTGTCTTTGTATTCTTTTTGGCTTGTTTGAGCCATTTTCAGGTGTTCTTGGAGTCAGAGGAGTTGGAGGAGTGAAAATAGCCACATAAAAAGTCATTGCGGAATACAGAGATGTAGGATCAGGTTGAGACGTCAGAAGTTTGGCATTGGATGAAAGGCTTCCCACCGATGGATTAAGCTCAGATTTTAACACAAGATAGATAAATGGATTGGCTTTCATTTGGAAGTTGTTTGAGGCTATTCCAACGGTGCGATCAAAATTTATGCCGATTTTCGTGAAGACGGTCCAGTCTGGCGAGCAAAAGAAGCAAGAGGAGGAATGAGACCAGATCGATCGATTCACAAAGTTGGATCGATCGATCCCAAACATCGAAGATTTCCCAGACCGACTTAAAATGCCAGATCGATCGATCTCATGTTTTTGAGGGATCGATCGATCCCCTCTGGATCGACCGATCCAGACCCGCGACCGAAACCATCCGAAGCGCTTTAAAGATCGACTCATAAGTACGGTTTCCATTTGGATTTAGCTTCAGCGGTCTTCATGAAAGTTGTAGATATTTGAGTTAGATTTCCAATGGAAGTTGTTTCAAGTCATTCCGATCTGTGGTTCAAGAGTTATGCCCGATTTAGTGAAGACATATTGATCTAGTGACTTTCCACTTGACTTTGGGCCCCTCCACTTTTGTATAAGTTCAACACTTTGTAGTTGAGTTTCACCAACTCTCCACAGACGAAAATATCATCATTTTCTGCTTCTTTTTACTGTTTTAGAGAACTTATCTCTTCTCTCCTCTTGTGTTCATGAAGGATTCAAGATCTACACCACTTTAGTGAAGATTTTCTTAATTTCTTTCCATCAATCTTCTTATTTTTGCTATGTCTTGCTTTTGTTCGGTTTTGTTTTGTAATTTAGTTATGTGTGAGTAGTTTCATTATGGATTGTGGGAATGGTTGATTTAGAGGGATAGATGATGATCTATTGATGTTTAGGACAAGATTATATAAATTCTCATGTTTAGAAGTGGTCTTAAAGCTAGGGTTGAACTAGCTACTCAATTTCTAGAACATGGACAAATTACACTTGAGAGAGGTTTGGTAATTGTCTAGAAGATTTCTAATCATGTTTTTGATGCTTAGCAAGATGAGAATCATGACTAAGGATCATTAATTGGCTAAAAAGGATTTGTGTTTTATGCTTGTTGATACTTTTGTAGCAATTGAGAGATTAGCTAATTTGAATTATCAATGAAGGGTTTAGCATCATGAGAGTGAGTTAAACTATTTGTATGTGTTCCTTGCCATAGAATTCAGCTCATTGAGTGATTAGAAACATCATTAGTGAATCATCGAACACTCTTAATCGAATGCCATTTCCTACGATCCATATCTTTCTTTTCTTGATTGAAACCGATTTTAGTGTCTTGTTTTCTTTGAATCTGTATTTCTTGAACTAGCTTGTAATCATTTTAATTGTCATGTATGTTTTTATTCTCTGTCTTTTATTTTCTAGTTTTATCGTAATTAGTTTTTAGAATAAAAACCAACGAAAAAACCGTTTAGCTTAGCTTAAGTAGTTTCTTGTATTCTTACTGTGCTGTTCTTTCTCTCTGTGGATTCGATCCCTAAGTACTCAACGACAAACCGTTATGATTGCGGTAGTCTACACATTAGGGTAATTGATGTGTTGAAAAACGACTTAATCAATTTGGCGCCGTTGCCGGGGAGATAGCAATAGCCATTAGGATTTGGAATCTATCTAAGTCTAAGTATTTTTCCTTATTTTGTTACTAAACTACTCTGTTTTGTTTGCTCTGTTTTTGAAGGTGTATGCACACAAGAAGTCAAGGGCAAGAGAACTTGCAACCACTTGTGCTAGATATTCGAAGGCACGAAAGAGATAATCAAAGAGCAACCAGAGAACGTGCTGAGCACGTGAGGCGTTTAGGCATGGACGCTCAGCGAAATGATCCTCCTCACCTAGGAGAGAACCAACCGCCACCACCACTAGACGAAGTCCAAGGAGTGGGCTTAGACCCGAGGCAGCCAATCCATCCTCCTAGACAGCCACAAAGGATTGGTGCATTCGATGAACCCACTACACAAGGGGTTCTAACTGGGATAAGGCCACCACCATTTGCGAACAACAACTTTGAGATTAAATCAAGTCTCATTAACATGGTGCAGAACTCAAGGTTCTTAGGAATGGCTTTGGAGAACCCGATCGATCACATCGATCAGTTCGACCGTCTTTGTGGAACGGTAAAGATGAATGGAGTCTCGGAGGACGTTGTTAAGCTAACCCTCTTCCCATTCTCTTTGGGAGACAAGGCTGCTCAATGGGAGAAGAGTGTGGTCACTACCACCATACCTACTTGGGAGGAATGCAAGAAGCAGTTCTTGGCGAAGTTTTTCTCGAGACAAAAGACAGCAAAGCTGAGAAACGACATCACAAGCTTCAAACAAGGAAGCAATGAATCGTTCTATGAAGCATGGGAGAGATTGAAAGGTTACACGAGGGCGTGTCCTCACCATGGAGTCTCCAAAGAAGCACTTCTCGGAATCTTACACCGAGGGGTTCTAGAGAAATACCAACTAGCTTTGAACACGGCAAGCAATGGGAGTTTTGCTAGCCAAGACGTTGTTAATGGAGAGATACTAGTTGAAAATCTAGCTCAAAGTGATCAAGGTTATGGAGGCGAATATGATCGAACGGTGAGGGATACGAGGTATGAAGATCAAAGGTTCAAGGACATCAACGATAAGTTGGACAAAGTTTTACTTGTGAACCAAAGATCGATTAACTATGTGGGAGAGTTTGAAGGGCAGCAACAGATTTACCAAGAAGTGGTAAAAGAGGGAAGTGAAGAATCCCAAGAAGAACTCAACTACATAGGAAACCAAGGAGGATTCAACCAAAACTATCGGAACCATCCGAATCTGTCTTATAGAAGCAACAATGTGGAGAATCCTCAGAACCAAGTC
Source organism: Eutrema heterophyllum (assembly GCA_002933915.1). Taxonomy (NCBI): domain Eukaryota; kingdom Viridiplantae; phylum Streptophyta; class Magnoliopsida; order Brassicales; family Brassicaceae; genus Eutrema; species Eutrema heterophyllum. Next base: position 830,951 of record PKMM01003508.1, on the reverse strand, counting down.
TACCCCCCTCAACAGAAACAACAAGGACAAGGGTTCCAACAACAAGGTTTCCAACCTAGACCTTTCTTCTATTCGAATCAAGGAGGTTTCAAGCCTAATCAAGGAGGTTTTCAAGCAAACCAAGGGAGCTACAACTCAACCTACCAGGGATATCAGCCAAGGCCAAACAATAACCAAGCTCAAGGAGGCTCATCGAACCAAGGAGCACAAAATGATGTGCAAAGTATGCTCCAACAGATTTTGGAAGGCCAAGCTAAAGGGCAAATTGAACTTACCAAGAAGATGGTGGATATCAACAACAAAGTCGATGGAGTGTACAACGAGCTGAACGCCAAAATTGAGCACTTGTCAACACATGTAAAAGGCCTAGACAACCAGATTGCTCAAGTAGCTTCAACGTCTAAAGGACCGAGCGGAGTTTTACCCGGTAAATCTGAAGCAAACCCGAAGGAGTATTGCCAAGCAATCACGTTGAGGAGTGGAACTGAACTACCAACAAGGGAACAAGTTTTAGTAGAGGCTGAGGAACCAAGTCAAGATGGACTTAAGGATTTTGGTGAAAATTCGCATGAACAAAAGACGGGATCGGTTTCACCAATCGCGGCTCAGGATAAGCCAAATGTTGCTTTTGATGATCTAATTTCTGAGGATCAAGAGAAGAAGAGTGAAGGGGTGTCAACTGGAGTCATCAAGAAGAAGGTGGATTTCATTCTTCCACCGTACGAGCCAAAAATTCCATTTCCGGGAAGATTCAAAAGGCAAATCATGGACAAACAATTCGAGAAGTTCAAGAAGATCATGAAAACGGTTCAAGTTACTATACCATTTGCTGATCTTATGCTCGAGTGCCCAACATACAACAAGCTACTCAAGGACGTTATGACAAAGAGAAGGCAACTTGAAGATGCTATGGTAGTAATCAACCATGAGTGTAGTGCGATAATTCAAAACAACTTGCCTAAGAAGCTTAAAGATCCAGGCAGCTTCACGCTACCGTGCTCATTGGGACCCCTGTCCTTTGGGAGATGTCTAGTCGATCTTGGTGCAAGCGTGAGTCTCATGCCACTGACGGTTTCTAAGAGGCTTGGATACACAAACTTCAAGAAGACGAGAATTTCGCTAATCTTAGCGGATAGAACAATTCGATTTCCAATTGGGATTCTTGAAGACTTGCCATTGAAAGTTGGGAACTGCATTATCCCTACTGATTTCATGGTGCTAGAGATGGATGAAGAACCATCAGATCCCATAATCTTGGGAAGACCTTTCTTAGCAACTGCGGGTGCCATCATTGACGTGAAGAAGGGCATGATCGATCTACACTTGGGAGATCTAGTCTTGAAATTCAACATAATGGAAGTGATGAAGAAGCCAACCATAGAAGGAAGGGTGTTCTACATAGAGACCTTAGATGAGATGGTTGATGAGTACTTGGCAGAGTTGAGTATGGGAGATGCTCTAGAAGTAGCCCTCACACAAAGAAGTGGAGAGTGTGAGATTGTGAACGAAGAGGCAATCAACTATGAGAACATTCTTGATTCCCAACCACCATGGAGGAAGGAAGCATACTTCTCGGAATTAGGAGAGAGCGTGGATGCCAAGGAAAAGGAAGACACTAGCAATGGTAAGTCTAGTGTGGAGGATGATTGGAGCGAACTCAACGCTCCACAACTTCAACTCAAACCACTGCATGACGGTCTAAGGTACGCGTTTCTTGGACCGAACTCTTCATATCCTGTAATCATAAATGATGCATTGAGTGATGAGGAAACATCTATGCTTTTGAATGAACTGAAAAAGTATAGAAAAGCTATAGGCTATTCTTTGAAAGATATAAATGGAATTTCCCCATCATTGTGCATGCATAGAATTCATTTGGAGGATGAAACCAAGGTTTCAATTGAACACCAAAGAAGGTTAAACCCAAACTTGAAAGAAGTAGTTAAAAAAGAAATTTTGAAACTACTTGAAGCGGGAGTGATCTATCCAATCTCGGATAGTACTTGGATCTCTCCGGTTCATGTAGTTCCAAAGAAAGGGGGAATTACCGTAATCAAAAACGAAAAAGACCAATTGATCCCAACCAGAACCATCACAGGCCATAGAGTATGCATTGACTATAGGAAATTGAATTCTTCAACTAGGAAAGATCATTTTCCATTGCCATTCATTGATCAAATGCTGGAAAGACTTGCAAATCATTCATATTATTGCTTCCTCGATGGTTACTCGGGTTTCTTTCAAATACCAATACACCCGAGTGATCAAGAGAAGACGACTTTCACTTGCCCATATGGTACATTTGCTTATCGAATGATGCCTTTTGGTTTGTGTAATGCACCCGCGACTTTTCAAAGGTGTATGATGTCTATCTTCTCGGATTACATTGAGGATATAATGGAAGTATTTATGGATGATTTCTCTGTATATGGTTCTTCGTTTGGTGGTTGTCTTTCTAATTTGTGCAGGGTGCTCAAAAGGTGTGAAGACACAAATCTCGTTCTAAATTGGGAAAAATGCTATTTCATGGTGAAGAACGGAATTGTTCTCGGACATCGCATTTCTGAAAATGGGATCGAAGTCGACAAAGCAAAGATTGAGGTTATGGTGACTTTAGAACCTCCATCAACGGTCAAGGGAATAAGAAGCTTCTTGGGACATGCTGGGTTCTATAGAAGATTTATAAAAGACTTCTCAAAAATCGCAAGACCACTCACGAGACTCTTATGCAAGGATGCCGATTTTGTCTTTAATGAAGAATGCCATGAAGCTTTTGTGAAGTTAAAAAATGCTTTGGTGAGTGCACCTATTGTTCAGCCACCGGATTGGAGTTTGCCATTTGAAGTAATGTGTGATGCGAGTGACTACGCTGTCGGGGCTGTATTGGGTCAAAAGAAGGATAAAAAGCTCCCTGTCATCTACTACGCAAGTCGGACCCTAGACGATGCACAAGTGAATTATGCAACAACGGAGAAGGAACTCTTGGCGATTGTCTATTCCTTCGAGAAGTTTCGATCCTACTTGGTGGGTTCGAAAGTCATTGTGCACACCGACTATGCTGCGTTGAGATACTTGTTGGCCAAGAAAGACGCCAAGCCGAGATTGTTAAGGTGGATTCTTTTGCTACAAGAGTTCGATCTTGAGATCAAGGATAAAAAGGGGATTGAGAATGGAGTAGCAGATCATTTGTCAAGGATGAGGAACGAAGAGATGATCCCCATTGATGACTCACTGCCCGAAGAACAAGTGAACTTGATCCGAGCTTTGCACGTGGCAGATTTTATGAAGAAGGAAATGCTGTCAATGGATACAATGGAAGTTAGCTTGCCTTGGTATGCAGATTTTGTCAACTTTTTGACAATCGAGAAAGAACCACCAAATCTCCAAGGGTATTCAAAGAAGAAGTTCTACATAGATGTTCGACATTACTTTTGGGACGAGCCTTATCTCTATAGGCGTTGCAACGATGGACTTTATAGAAGATGCATTTCGGAAGAGGAGACTTCCGGAATTTTGTTTTGCTGTCACAGATCAGATTATGGAGGACATTTTGCAACATTCAAGACGGTCCAAAAAGCTCTACAAGCGGGATTTTGGTGGCCTACGATGTTTAAAGATGCTTATGAGTACATATCTAAGTGTGATGCATGCCAAAGAAAAGGCAACATAAGCAAGAGGAATGAAATGCCTCAAAACCCAATTCTTGAAGTCGAGGTGTTTGACGTATGGGGCATAGATTTCATGGGACCATTCCCGTCCTCGTATGGCAACCAATACATTCTTGTAGCGGTTGACTATGTATCGAAATGGGTGGAAGCCATAGCGAGTCCAACAAATGATGCTAAGGTCGTGGTGAAGTTGTTTAAGAGCATCATATTTCCAAGGTTCGGAGTTCCACGTGTAGTCATAAGCGATGGAGGAAACCACTTCATCAACAAAGTATTTGAAGGGCTTTTGAAGAGACATGGCGTTAAGCATAAGGTAGCTACACCTTATCATCCCCAAACATCTTGCCAAGTTGAGGTATCAAACCGTCAAATCAAGGCAATTTTGGAGAAGACGGTTGGAAAAACAAAGAAGGATTGGGCGACAAGGCTAGATGACGCTTTATGGGCATATCGAACCGCCTACAAGACGCCGATTGGAACAACTCCGTTCAACTTGCTTTAAGGGAAATCTTGCCACCTTTCGATGGAAATGGAATACAAGGCATTATGGGCAACCAAGCTCCTGAACTTCGACATCAAGTCAGCCTCCGAGAAGAGGTTGGTACAATTAGAAGAGCTTGAGGAAACTCGGCAAAGAGCTTATGAGAGCTCTAGGATTTATAAGGAACGGACGAAGACCTTCCACGACAAAAAGATTCTGAAGAGAGAATTCAAAACCGGGGACCAAGTCTTGCTGTTCAACTCAAGGTTACAATTTTTTCCCGGGAAGTTGAAGTCGAGATGGTCGGGACCGTTCACAATCAAAGAAGTCCACCCCTATGGAGCGATAGTACTGTGGAACAAGTCCGGAGGAGACTTCACGGTGAATGGACAGCGTTGCAAGCCATACTTGGCAGACGTTATGATCAAGGAACAAGCCATGATTCCTCTTTCCGACCCCCAAAACGCATGAGGCGTCAACAAAGTCAAGCTTAGTGACTTAAAACAAGCGCGCTTGGGAGGCAATCCCATGTTATCCTTTGTACATATGTTTATATGTTTGTTTTAAGTTTGATTTAATCCTTGTTTTATTGTGTTTTAGTGTTACATGGCATGGGGATTCGTAAGAAAACAATTTGGAGTCAAAACGAAGAAAGCTCACAGATGAAGGCATTCTATCGGGGTCATAACCGATAGACGCAACCGATAAACCACCACGTCTCCAACTCCAAGGTACCCCACTTTACCTCTTGTATATACTTTTGATTTGCATTTTTACTCTTTTTCGGATTCGTTTCACACCGAGACGGTGTGATTTAAGTCCGGGGGAGAGGTCTTTGTCATTTAACGTCGTTTTCCTTGTCTTATTTTATTTGTCTTTGAGTCACTTCGAGTCATGCATATCTCCATCTTTTGTGGAATAGCTCTGTCTCGAATGTGTTTTCTCATCTTTTTCTTTGTCTTATTTTCTTTCTCTTGAATCTTGCATTGTACATATTATATTGCATAGAAAAACCAAAAAAATCGAAAATTTTCAAAAATCCAAAAAGAAATCATGTAGTTTGCATAATCTCATCTTCATTTTAGGATTGAGTCTAAAAGCATATAGGATGCATTCATATGCATAGGGGACAATGATTAAACACTTGAACTTTGAAAACGTTGCCCTTGCTAAACATGTCATGATGCTTGAACCGCTTTGAAAATTTGGAAAATCCATGCTTTGATCTCTTGGCTTGAATGTCTTTGATTAGGATGAAGCTCGCTGTGATTTGATTCCAACTCTATTTATTTGAACCTAATATGAACATTAATTGTTTTGCCTAGGGGTTCGAAATGCATTCTCATGGTCTTAAATTATATACTCGAATTTTCTTATCCGCTTTGCCACTCTTGTGCTAATTCGAGTAGGTATCCTCATTTTTAGGGTAGTTCCCCACCTATTCACCTAAGCCAATTCTTTCAAACCCTTGTTATTTGTGAGTGAGGCCTTTTTCTTGAAAATGTATACAATTGAAAAATCTTGTAAGAGAAAGGAACTACAAAGCTTATCACAAGTGACTTGGGTGTTTGGAAATAGAATGGTTAATTTTTGTTTGGGAGAATGGTGAGTGAAGTGAGAGAAAATCGGATAAAGGCTAAAGAAAGAGCCTAAGATGGGAAAAGAAAAGAAAGAAAAGAAAGCAAGAAACTCTAGGAAAGAACCAAGAATTCAAAGTGTCTAAATTCTGGACTAATAAAAAAAAAAAAGGAATAAGAGTTTAGACTAAGAGAAGAAATCTACCTAGAGTGTCGAAAGAAGGGAAAAGAAAAGAGGTTGTGTACAATGTATATATTTAGCCAAAAGGGCTTTGGGTTTACTTATGGGACAAGAGATGCAAGGCAATGAGCTTAAGACGAGAGATTAGAAAGCTAGGCTAGGATGGAAGGTATTCTTTGATGCATCTTTGTTCCATTCCTTCCTCGCTTTTTCAAATTGCCATGCATTACATTTTTGTGAGAGTAAGTCGCCCGAAAATTTTGAACCTCCTCATACATTATGCTTTCAAGCCTTTCCCACCAAACCGATTGAGAATGATTGAGATTCCCTTTGCGAGACCGCGCTTATACCGAGATTAATGAATGTTAAAGAGTTGGTTGATATGAATGCTTGTGGATTCTCAAGTCTTAGGCACTAGAGTAAAAGATTCAAGTTGCGATAGGTATGGAGAAGTTCGTTAGAGTAGAAGCGATTTTAGCATTATGACATTTTTACCTAAGGACATTGAGTTGAAAGTTTCATGTGTTTCCTTTGGGATATGAGTCCCCACCTTCAAACCTCTCTTCTTGGCTTACTTTGCTTTATTCGCTTGAGGACAAGCAAAAGGCAAGTCCGGGGGAGTTGATAACCGTATATTTTACCATCTTGAGTCTCATATTTTCCTTTGTTTTCTATGTGTTTCATGTTGTTTTCATTGTATTTACAATGCATTTATGTCCAAATTGAGTCTCATTGCATTTTAGTTGTCCTAGGTTGTCTTTGTATTCTTTTTGGCTTGTTTGAGCCATTTTCAGGTGTTCTTGGAGTCAGAGGAGTTGGAGGAGTGAAAATAGCCACATAAAAAGTCATTGCGGAATACAGAGATGCAGGATCAGGTTGAGACGTCAGAAGTTTGGCATTGGATGAAAGGCTTCCCACCGATGGATTGAGCTCAGATTTTAACACAAGATAGCTCAATGGATTAGCTTTCATTTGGAAGTTGTTTGAGGCTATTCCAACGTTGCGATCAAAAGTTATGCTGATTTTTGTGAAGACGGTCCAGTCTGGTGAGCAAAAGAAGCAAGAGGAGGAATGAGACCAGATCGATCGATCCACAAAGTTGGATCGATCGATCCCAAACATCGAAGATTTCCCAGACCGACTTAAAATGCCAGATCGATCGATCTCATGTTTTTGGGGGATCGATCGATCCCCTCTGGATCGACCGATCCAGACCCGCGACCGAAACCATTCGAAGCGCTTTAAAGATCGACTCAGAAGTACGGTTTCCATTTGGATTTAGCTTCAAAGGTCTTCATGAAAGTTGTAGATATTTGAGTTAGATTTCCAATGGAAGTGGTTTCAAGTCATTCCGATCTATAGTTCAAGAGTTATGCCCGATTTAGTGAAGACATATCGATCTAGTGACTTTCCACTTGACTTTGGGCCCCTCCACTTTTGTATAAGTTCAACACTTTGTAGTTGAGTTTCACCAACTCTCCACAGACGAAAATATCATCATTTTCTGCTTCTTTTTACTGTTTTAGAGAACTTATCTCTTCTCTCCTCTTGTGTTCATGAAGGATACAAGATCTACACCACTTTAGTGAAGATTTTCTTAATTTCTTTCCATCAATCTTCTTATTTTTGCTATGTCTTGCTTTTGTTCGGTTTTGTTTTGTAATTTAGTTATGTGTGAGTAGTTTCATTATGGATTGTGGGAATGGTTGATTTAGAGGGATAGATGATGATCTTTTGATGTTTAGAGCAAGATTATAGAAGTTCTCATGTTTAGAAGTGGTCTTAAAGCTAGGATTGAACTAGCTACTCAATTTCTAGATCATGGTCAATTTACACTTGGAAGAGGTTTGGTAAATTGTCTAGAGGATTTCTAAACATGTTTTTGATGCTTAGCAAGGTGGAAATCATGACTAAGAATCATTAATTGGCTTTAAAGGACTTATGTTTTATCACTACAAGAAATTTGATTATTGATTGCATAAAAGGATAGCGTTTTTAGTGGTTATGCTATCTTTGAGGGTACCGTGTATTAAAAATAGCGTTTTTTAAAATCAAAACGCTATGGTTGTGCGTGTGTTACCAAAAAAAAGACGCGGCCAATATTTTTAGCTGTGGCAGTAATGGAAATCGAGCCAAACCGCTATGGATACGTTGAGCGGGACCAAAATTTTTTCGTTTTCCCTCTTGTTGACAAAAACCCAAAAAAAAATTGTCCGGAAAACGAGATCCTTAGCTCGAAATCCTTCTCTTTCTCTAGCTTTCAACCAATTTCGTATCACTCAATTTCTCAATCTCTCACTCGATTTGTGCATGTCCAGCCGACGAAAACCCTAATCTTCCTCTGAGCTGGTTCGAAATCTCTGCTTCAAGAAAATATCCCAGACACGAAGCATAAGCTCAAACATCGAAGGTAAATTCTTATAGCGTTATTGTCGTTTATTACGAAGATGCAGATAGATCTCAATTATTCTTGCTTAATTCGTTTATCTTTTTTGTTTTGCAGGTCTCAAATTATATATATATCGGTGTAAATCTGGTAAAGGTATGTAAAATTTTCAGAGTATTCTTTGATTTTGTGTTTGGTTATATCAATTTCTTATAAACTTGAATCGAAGCTCGTGATTTTGCAGCCAATTTCGGTTTACAGAACTTCAAATCTGTAATAGAACAAAGGAGCATCGAAAATAATCTGGTGAGTAATTAAATTTCCGACTGAAATTTGTTTGTTTATAGAGAAACTTTTGTTGATTGGTATGGTTTAATGTGAGTGTATGTGGAGCTGGGGTGTTGTTACGTTGTAAGATGGAAAAGAATTGGGTTTGGCATCCAAGGTATGCATCTTTTCCTTGTTTACATTGCTTTGTCAAGTTAAACATTTCTGCAGATTTCTATTAATGTTTTCGATGTTTTCTGGTGACAGGGCTAGCCTTGAGTATCAGAAAGGAGCAACCCAGTTTGTGCATGCATCAGCTACAAGTCTAGGTAACCCATCTGTCATCTTATGTCCATGCATAGATTGCCGGAATTTGTGTCATCAGGCGACAGATACAGTGCTAGATCATCTAGTTATTAGGGGCATGGATGAGAAATACAAGAGAAAATCTTGTTGGAGAAAGCATGGGGATATTAGAACTGATAAGCCATCTGAAGATCCGAGGTCTGAGTGTGAAGCTTATGATTTGATTAGGACAGCCTTCTTTGATGGTGATTCACAGCCCGAAAGCCACAATGAAGATCTTAAAGATGAAGTTGGTAGAGAAGAAGAAGATGAGTTCAGGAAGAAGCTAGAAGATGCTGAACATCCTCTGTACCCAAATTGTCCTAACTACACAAAGATATCTGCAATCATGGGGCTTTACAGGATTAAAGTGAAGAGTGGTATGTCGGAGAATTATTTTGATCAGCTGCTGAGGATGGTTCATCAGATGCTTCCTAAGGAAAATGTTCTCCCTCGATCAACAGATGAGATGAAGAAGTTCCTGAAAGTGTTTGGGTTTGGATATGACATGATTCATGCATGCAGTAACGACTGTATCCTCTATAGGAATCAGTACGCAGCGATGGAAAGCTGTCCAAGATGTAGTATGTCAAGATGGGAAAGAGATAAGAACACTGGGCAAGAGAAGACGGGGATCCCAGCTAAGGTTCTTAGGTACTTTCCTATAAAAGACAGATTGAGGATAATGTTTAGATCCAAAAGAGTGGCTGAAGAGTTAAGGTGGCATTACAACAATGCAAGTTCAGATGGTACAATGAAGCATCCAGTTGACTCATTAACATGGGCCAAAGTTAATGATAAGTGGCCTGAGTTTGCTGCTGAACCAAGAAACCTCCGCCTTGGTCTTTCCACAGATGGGATGAATCCTTTCGCCATTCAGAACACGAAGTATAACACATGGCCGGTTTTGTTAGTGAACTACAATATGCATCCAACATTGTGTATGAAGGCAGAGAACATTATGCTCACCCTTTTGATCCCTGGGCCAACTGCTCCGAGCAACAACATTGATGTTTACTTGGCTCCGTTGATAGAAGATCTACAGGATCTGTGGCGTGAAGGTATTGTTGTCTATGATTCATTCATGATGGAGAAATTCACACTTAGAGCAATATTACTGTGGAGTATAACGGATTATCCAGCTTTAGGGTCCTTGGCAGGATGTAAAGTTAAAGGGAAACAGGCGTGTAACGTATGTGGGAAGGACACACCCTATAAATGGTTGAAATTCTGTCGTAAGCATGTGTATTTGGGGAATAGAAAGAGGCTTAAAGCTAATCACCCTTACAGAAGAAGAAAGAAATGGTTTGATAATACCATAGAGACAGGTAGTGCAAGTAGAGTTCAAACTGGAGTTGAGATTTTTGAAATGCTCAAGGGTTTCAAAAATGAGTTTGGTAAGTGTATAGACAAAAAAGGAAAAAGAAAGAGGAAGGCTATCTGCGAAGATGATGAGCTATCGAATGATGAATATGAAGAAGACAATGACAATTGGAGGTGGAAGAAAAGGTCAATCCTCTTTGACTTGCCTTACTGGAAGGTATGTGCTTTCTCTGTAACATCTATTGTTAATAAATTTTGTTCATTTCACTATTATTTGGAACTAATTCTTATTCTTTTCAAATTATTTGTAGGAGATGCCGGTACGTCACAACATTGATGTCATGCACGTGGAGAAGAACGTTTCTGATGCTATATTGGCTTTGTTGATGCAATCCGCTAAGTCAAAAGATGGATTTAAAGCAAGGAAAGATCTGGAAGATATGGGGATTAGACATAAGTTACACATTCAGGAAGGAGGGAAAAGAAATGTCATGCCTCCAGCTGCTTATTGGTTGAAAAAGGATGAAAAAGCTAAGTTCTGCAAGAGGTTAAGCTTATTCAGAGGTCCTGACGGTTATTCCTCTAATATCTCCAACTGTGTTTCCGTAGATCCTCCTACTATTGGTGGATTGAAGTCACACGACCATCATGTGCTTATACAAAACCTCCTACCAGTTGCTTTGCGAAAATTGCTACCTAATGGTCCTAGGATTGCAGTGATTAGACTCTGCAGCTTCTTCAACAGGTTGTGTCAGAGAGTTCTAGATCCTGAGAAGCTGATATTACTGGAAGCTGAGTGTATTGAGACATTTTGCGAACTAGAAAGATATTTCCCTCCCTCCATGTTTGATATAATGTTCCATCTGCCAATACATCTAGCAAGGGAGGCTCGTTTGGGTGGACCTGTTCACTTCAGGTGGATGTACCCATTTGAAAGGTACTCATATTGTCTGATGCTATATTGTCTTAGTTGTGTTGAATGGTAGAGTTGACTAACAAAGTATCTGCTTCTCTGTTTGCGTTGCAGGTATATGAAAACACTGAAGGCTTATGTGAAGAACTTTGCAAGGCCAGAAGCGTGTATGGCCGAAGGGTATTTGGCTGGGGAGTGTATTGCATTCTGCATGGAGTTTCTTAAAAATTCAGTACCAGTTCAGGAAACAGTAAACCGTAATGAAGATGTTGAGTTTGATGGCAGCAGCATTGAAGGCCGACCATTCCAGAAGGCTCCTCAAGTTGTCTTAACTGATAAAGAGCGTGAGATAGCGCATCGATATGTGCTAATGAATATGGCAATGATGAATCCATATGTGGAGTAAGTTCATCCCTTTTATCATATATTTACTTATGGTTTTATTCAAGGTTTGAACTAACTTTATGATATTGTGTCCTAGTATGCATTTGGAGGAACTGCAACTGAAGGACGTACGATGTTCTAAAAATGAGACTCTGTTATGGAAATTACATACAGAGAGGTTCTCCCAATGGGTCAAAGCAAAGGTTAGCTCCTGTATAATCACACATTATAATTCTTTTTTCCATTTGGCTGTGGCGGTAATTTATGGTGTTGATATTGTATTTGTAGATCCCTCATAGCTCAGATGAACATTCGGAGAAATTGAAATGGTTGGCTCATGGACCACGGAATGTAGCTCAAACATATAAGGGATTTGTAATAAACGGGCATAGATACCACACTGAGGACTTAATGCGCAAGACTCAGAATAGTGGAGTTACTTATGAGGCTTTTACCATGTGTAGAGCTAGTGCCAGAGACAATAAACATATGGCGGACATGGTTGTCTACTATGGAGTAATACAACAAATCATTTTGCTAGATTACCACAAGTTTGAGATTCCTCTATTTAGGTGTAAGTGGGCCAACATAGGGAATGGTGTCAAAGAAGAAGAAGGATTCACACTTGTGAATCTGAATGTTAACCAATCTGCGTATTGCCAAGATCCTTACATTTTGGCTTCACAGGCGAAACAAGTGTTCTATTCAAGAGATGATGACTCTTCAGGTTGGTCAGTAGTGATGAGAGCTCCTCCAAGGGGATATCATGAGCTTGAGACAGAGGAAGAGTTTGTTGTTGCACATCATAGTTTTGTGGACAGTGGAGATTTGGGGAACGAGTCTTCTGACGATGAGAGTTTTTTTGATAGAGAAGATTGTGAGGGGGTCTTAGTAGCGGAATAAAAGGGCTAGGATTAGTAGACTGTATAATTAGGGGTAGGATAGGGTATTGGTGTTTTCATATATATATATCGTGTATTTGAACATTCAGGTGTGTTTCAGGTGATTGAAAATGTCCAAGAAAGTGGATCAGGTCGTTAAAAGACGCAGTAACCGTCAACTAGGCATCTCCCCGGTCCCTGCAAAGTTGGTCAGCAGACGTGGTAAGGGTCTGCCTAAGAAACGTCCTCACATTGACGAAGAAGAGAAGCAGGTGGAAGAGGATACTCAGCTTAATGAACACGAAGAAGATAAGCAGGTGGAAGAGGATACTCAGCTTAATGAGCACGTAGAAGAGGAAGTAGAGAAGCAGAATGAAGAGGAAGTGGAGAAGCAGAATGAAGAGGAAACTGTGCAACCAAATAATGAACAAGTGCAGCCACATGAGGAAACTGTGCAACCAAATACAGGAGAAGCACAGACACGTGAGGAAACTGTGCAACCAACAAAAGCCAAGAAAAGGAAAGGCAGAGGACCTACGAAGATGCGTAGAGTTGCTAAACACCATGAAGAAAAGGTCGAAGTTGAATGGAATTCTCTTGGTAAACATGTGGGTAAAGGATCAGTCTTGCTTTCATCTTTCCTTGGTCCTCTGGTCAGAGAGTATGTGCCAGTCACTCTTAATGACTGGAGATACTTGGATAAGTCGATAGCCGACATAATGTGGGATGAGATTCAGGTAAATTATGAAATTTGACTCTCAATTACATTTGTTATATTTCATGTTCGGTAAAGTAATATTCTATTGCTTATGTTTGTCTGAGTTTATAGGGAAGGTTCAATTTAACTGAGGAGTGGCAAAAAGATGCTGTTTTCAACCAGATGGGTAGTTTGTTGAGGAGTTCTAAGTCTAGGCTTCTCGCTAAGGTACGTGCGACAAGTAAGAAACAAGTGGGTGAGCTGAAACCAAGTAATATCGAATCTACAACAGCATGGAAATCTTGGGTTAAAAAGAAAACTGATGATGAATTTGAGGTAATGTATTTACAACTCTAATGTACGTTTATGTGTGATAAAGCATTCATTGATTGTAAGTTGCTATATGTAGGGTGTAAGTGAAAGGTTTAGGAAGATGAGAAAGGCCCAGATTCCACACACCACCAGTCGTAAAGGAATGATTCGCTTAGCTGATGAAATGGTATATATGTTTAAGTATCTTTCTGTATGTAGACGCCTACCTTATGTGGCTTTGTTATTGGCAGAAGAAAAAAAGTTCAGAACCCAGCAAGGTGAGTAGGAGCTCAGTATGGGTAGCAGGACACACTCATTCAGATGGGAGACCAGTGAGACCTGAATTTGCGGATACAATTGTAAGTGATGAATATAATAAGGTATCTAGTGTTGTGACACAATTGATTTGATTACACTAACTATGTCGCTTTTATACTGTCAGGAACAAATAAAATCAATCGACAGTGAAATGGCATCCACAGCTAGCACTAGCATCAAAGAGGATGCTGTGAGTCAGGTGTTAGGAAGAGACAGACATGGAAGGGTAAGAGGGATGGGCAGAGGAGTAAATTAAGATCAAATCGAAGTTTATAAACTTAATTAACCACGCAGAAGAAAAACAAAGAAATTAAATTGGGCCTGGTTAACAAAACCAACTAAAACCCATTATGCCTTATCCCCGACAAGCTTAACTCCACCTTCGAACTCCCTTCGAACATATTTTCTCACTCATACCAATCTAGGGTTTTCGCCTTCGGCGATGTCTCTCGTCTGTTCTTCGATCTATCTCGTGGCTTTCGTTTAAATCCGTCGGTCTTCGATCTATCTTTCTTACAATCGCTCTCTAACCTTATATTTCTCACTTTGATTTAGGTTTCTTCTGTCTCCATTTCTTATTCTTCGCCGTTTGCAAGGTACAATCGCACAATCGCTCCTCTCTATATTTCTATCTTTCGCAGTATCGCTTTCTCACTATTTCATGAATTTCAATGTATATTAGGGTTTGTCTCTCTGGAACGATTCGTTTCCAAGGTATACAATCGCACTTAAGCTCTTCTATATCTACGTATATCTGGCCCTATCTCCCAAAAACCATTATATCAATACTAACTGTCAGTTAGGGTTTTTCTTCAGGAATCCGATTCGATTCCGAGCAATACAGGAAAGCTATGGGATTCTTGACACGAGTTCTGGAAAGAGAAGAAGACATCGAACCTGAATTCCGAAGGAAGAACAGAGGCTTAGAAACCAAGAACTCTAAGCAGCATTGAACCGGGTGAAACAAGAAGAGGGAGAAACCTCAAAAGGCAAGGGTCATTGTCGAGATTAAGGAGCTGAAGGTATTAGTGAAGGTTATAACTTGATCATGTGACTCTGAATGTTAGTTGAGTTTGATTGTTGTCTTTATCATGTCAATTGTACTTTGAACAATGTTTTGTAATCCTCGTTGTTAATGTAATTGTAATTTAAGTTTATAATCTTTTTTATTTCAGTAATGCATTTAAATTAAATTAATATTATCACAAAACTCGAATCCATAAATATAAAACGAAATTATAACATATAAACATTGCTATGTATAACAAATAGATAACATTTTGAGAAAGCAATGTTTAATATATAGATGACAACTCAAAAATGCTATTATATAAGTCATTCATATTACAAAATAAACGCTATTGTAAAATTAACTATTGCAGAAAAACAAATGCTATGACTAAAATTTATAACATAGCGTATATACAAAACGCTACCGAAAGTCCCAGATTTTTTATCGCATGCGATGTAAGAGCGTTTACCTAAACGCTATCGATACGATACATAGCGTTTTCGGTCCGCCATTAATAATCAAATTTCTTGTAGTGTATGCTTGTTGATAATTTGGTTGCAATTGGAAAATTAGCTAATTCAAATTATCAATGAAAGGTTTAGCATCATGGGAGTGAGTTAAACTATTTGTGTGTTCCTTGCCATAGAATAAGCTCATTGAGTGATTAGAAACATCATTAGTGAATCATCGAATACTCCTAATCGAATACGGTTCCCTACGATCCATATCTTTATCTTCTTGTTTAAAACCGAGTTTAGTGTCTTGTTTTCTTTAATTCTGTGTTCTTAAAACTAGCTTGCAATAATTTTAGTTGTCATGTATGTTTTTATTCTCTGTCTTTTATTTTTAGGTTTTATCGTAATTAGTTTTTAGAACAAAAACCAAAAAAATCGTTTAGCTTAGCTTAAGTAGTTTCTTGTATTCTTATTGTGCTGTTCTTTCTCTCTGTGGATTCGATCCCTAAGTACTAAAACGACACACCGTTATGATTGCGGTAGTTTACACATTAGGGTAATTGATGTGTTGAAAAACGACTAATCAGTGTCTGTGTGTCATATCACAAGTATGTTTATGATTATACCTCTTCACCACAAAGTAATCAGAAGAAGGGAGCTTTGTTGCACACATCCTCCAGGTGCAATTACCATCAACACAACCTAATATCGCCCTTGTCTTGTTTGACCAGAGAGACCTGAACTCAAACTTCCACTCTAATGCCCATTTTCTCATGTGAAGCATTAACTCATCTTTGTTCTTAAAGTGTCTGTTCACGTATAAATCATCAGAACCTCGAGTGGAATGTGAAATACCTATACTAGGAGGAGAAAGATTTGGAGCAGGACGCAAAAAATCAGCAGTTGAACATGTGCTTTTGTTTGCATCATATGTTGAATTGCCACTTCCATTTGATCTATGAAGTGCCTACACAAAGAAAGAAAGAAATTTGATATAACGTATTTAGGAAAGTCTTCTTAAATGAACAAGAAACAGAATGCAGAGAGGAATTATGAAAGTACTATATTACTTGGTTATTTTCATGCGTAAATGAAGCATCCGAACATGTGTTGTTGTTTGGCTACACAAAGAAAGAAAGAAAGAAAGATACAAATGATGAAAAATGATCCTTTCTTGGAAATGAAACGTATATAGGAACTATTTAGGAACATATATAACATATTTAGGAAAGTCTTCTTAAATGAACAAGAAACAGAATGCAGAGAGGAATTATGAAAGTACTATATTACATGTTGATTTCCATGTGTAAATGAAGCATCCGAACATGTGTTGTTGTTTGGCTACACAAAGAATGAAAGAAAGAAAGATACAAATGATGAATAAGGATCCTTTCTTGGAAATGAAACGTATATAGGAACCATTTAGGAACATATATAACGTATTTAGGAAAAGTCTTCTTAAATGAACAAGAAACAGAATGCAGAGAGGAATTATGAAAATACTATATTACCTGTTGATTTCCATGCGTAAATGAAGCACTGACATGCGAATAACCATTTACAGTTCGCGACGCATTTGTCTGTTGGGTGTTCTCTACTTCACAAATCTCTTCGTTACATAAAGTCTTTGATTGAATGCTGCACTCAGGATTCTCATGAGGAAGAATGTTGCATATGTCAGTCACCTGAAGAAGAAAACAAAAGAAAACCTTAGATTAAAAGTGTTGTAACTGACCTAAAAAGTATGAAGATAATATTTATAACGAAGCTAATAAGTAATGTACAAATCCTTTTTTACTAACTGTTACATACAAAGGAATCAGTTCATGATTCCCTTTTCTGTTGTTGATGAAACTTCTCAGTTGGCAGTCGTTTTTAAAAAACACAGGAGGAGATTTCTCTACCATAAACCTCATCTTCAATGGGAGTCCATAGCTAAGTGTAGCATTCCTAATTGAAAGGTCAATCTCAAAGTCTTCAACAACCATCTCAAACAAATCATTGTAATTGAGATTTTCATCAAACTCAAACATTGTTGATCCTCGTTTTGTATCCAATACAAAATCCCATTGAAGATTTTCGTTTGTTCTCCACTCTCCACATACACAATAAATCTCAACCATATTTCACAAGCGCAATAGATCACCTTCCTTAGCGTATCAACAATGAATTCCACACTTGAACTCCATCAAAACACAAAGTACACTGAAACTTTCAGTCTCTACAAAGCAATGAGACAAACAGAACATTCTTCCTAAGGAACAAATCAAAAAGCACACTGAATCTTTCAGATTCAACTTTGAGAACAAATCAAATTCCCAAATAGTAAGGAACAATACTAGCTAACTTAAAAACCTAAGCTAAATTTGATCTGATACAACTTAGCTAACCTGTAAACTCAAAATTTTCGCAAGAGCATTTGATTTGTTCATAAAATGAGCTAGTATTGTTCCTTACTATTTAATTCCGGCAATACATTCCAATTCGATTTCGCATAAGCATTATACAAAAGAAACCGAGAATCGAAACCATAAAATCGAAATCGAGAATCGAAACCATAAAATCGAAACCGAGAATCGAAGCCATAAAATCGAAGCCGAGAAAGACGAAATAGTCAAAAAGGAACATGCGATATTGACGGCTGAGGATTCCGGCAACACAATCTTCGCCGATAAGCTGATCGATCGCCGGCGATGAAATCGTCGGTGATGATTAATGAATTTGTCTCAAATACTATGGGCAAAGTTGTTTTTTACCTCTTTAATTAATGCTAAAAATAGGACTTTTTGATTAGGCTGCTAGTTTGGTCAAAAAGTTTTTAAAAAATGTTATTTTGATCAATTTCTCATAATTTAATTTAATTTAATTTAATTTAATTTAATTTAATTTAATTTAATTTACTTTTTAATTTTTTTGTTTATTTACGAGCGCATGTTTGTTTCCAAGTCGCGCGACTGATCGCAATATATTAATCGCAGTCGCTAAAAAATCCAGCGCCTGAAAATTACAGTCGCGGTCGCTGCGATTAGTCGCAGAATACTGCCATTAGTCGCATGATGCTGTAACTGTTAAATGAACAACATGTCAATCGCAATCTCAGTCGCAGAATCCCTATTACTACCAAACGAACATGCCCTAATTAAATCTAAGACATTTTTTTCCCTAATCCCCCAAGCTTCATTGAGACTGAATAAGACCAGAGAGTTTCGAACACAAAGTTCTTAAATTAGACAATTTATTTTTTTGTTTTCTTGCTTCCAAATCCGAAATCCGAACTCCTCGTCTCTCTCTCTTTTGATAAGTGAAGATCCAGTAACATGAAGCTCTCTTCCGCCACCGCCTATGAATCTCGTTTCTCAAGAACCCTCAGCAAGCTCAAATTTTTTATTTAGCGAAACCCAAATTTCTTTTTGGTGTTGGCTCGTGTATAAAAATTCTTACGATTCTTCTTATCTTCATGTTTGTGAATCCTCCGATTCTTTGCCCAAAACTAAACACCGCCATTCCAAATCCAAAATCTGGATCAGATCCGGACACTACAAGAATACATGCGATTTCTGACCCCTTTTTTCGACGGATTTTTGACGGAAAAATTATGTCGGTTTCAGCTCGTCGGAAATTGAGGATTAATCATTGTTCGATAATGAGAGAAAGAGAGATAGAGAGAGAGAGAGAGAGAGAGAGAGAGAGAGAGATTTGGGGACAAAGGGTGTCTCTAGATAGTGAAGACATTGAAAGTGTAGGTAAAGTGTCAGAAGAAAGAATGAAAAGAAGATGAAAAGAAGAAGAATGAAGAAGCAAAAGAGGCAGAGGAAAAGTACCAAGAAAACAAATGTTGTTTATGTAATGGCAAAAAGTTGTTTATTAGGAAGTTGACTAATTATGTTATTGATGCTAGCGTTATAACGAGTCATAATATTGGTGTAACCCCTTAGGATGTTTGTGAGGTCCTTAATGTTGTCACCAACCTAACTAATCGTCTTTCTTTCATAGGCGGATGAGGTCCCGAATTTCCGCATGACATGGCACCATAACATTTTGATTTATTTTTTTGTTCGAAAACATTTTGATTTTTTTTTTTATATAACTCAGGGGTAGATCCCAGGCCCATGGAGAGGCCCAAACTAATCCACTAGGGGAGGTGCAACCCACGGATAGGCCCTCTCTCCGGATATTCAAATGGGCCCTAAAGCATGAGTCCATATCCATATGGATATCCAAGAACAATGTGAGGTAGTTTCGCGCAGCAGGTGGATCGAACTTGAAACGTGTTGGCGTCCCAAACCCGTCCCCAACCACTCGACCACAAGGTCTTGGACACATTTTGATTTTATTTCTTTATTGTATTAGTAAAAACTAAAAATTTAGAAAAACTTTCCTCAGAAAAACAACAACGTGGACCACTCTTTCTTTTAAGTCGGATGTTACTTAGCCAAACTATACGTGTTTTCTTATTCATTATGGTTTCCTACCAAGTCCCATGGCCTGTTTTACTAATTTGCGTGTTAGAGAGTTGTTGTATCGGCTATCGCAACTGAATAACGTAAGAGTGAAGTAAGGAAAGAGGCTCGGAGAATTTCGATTAAAATAAAGTTATAGATCGGTAACAGTAAATCGAGTGAGATCGGTAATCAATGATAACAAGTATGTCAGTATTTAATATGGGTCTCGGATAAAGTCGTATGTCGGTATCTTATATTTGATATGAAGATCGCTAAACCGATGTAATCAATATGGAATTGCGGTAAATAGTTGTCATAGCATTTATTCCAGAATTCAGATCCTCTTTTTTCTGAGGGTATATCACTATCTATACTCGACCTTAAGCCGTGGTCAAGAAATATCTAAACCTATTTCTTAGATCCTAAGTCGTACGGTCGGTCAGGACAGATCGACGGTCGGTCAGGACAAATCGTTGGTGGGGTAGGACAGATCACCAATTTAGCCTGAACGATGCTGACCGACCATACTTCAGTAGCTTCGGTGGCGATCCACCTCATCTAAATCGTACAGCCGACCTTGGCGGGCTCAGATCGGTAAATGGGCTGATGGCTTAGTGGGCCGGCTAATTGGATGGGCCGATCTTGATTTGGGAAGGGCCTTAGTAAGGGGATGTAAAAACCCACCTCCAACAAGAGTCATGTAAAACATCCTTAAGTGTTTTTTCAGACGGTGATTTGTTTGTTTTCAAACATCCTTTAAGTGTTTTTTTTTTTTCATACCAAAAAAAAAAAATTTACCATAGCAATAACCAATTTTTTTAAACAAAAATGACGTAGTGACAAAACCGAAAATAATTGATGTCTTTATTATGTATGATTTAAATAAATAGTGATATCATGAAAATAACGTAATATCAGATAAAATAACATGATATTTATTCAAAACACATGAGAAATCAATGTTATTTTTTAGAAACACAATGATAAATGAAACAGCTTATTTTTGCGATTTTACCGTCTATCATAAAATTAACTTTTACCATTTATCATTTTTATGCATATTATCAAAAAAAAAAATTATTGATTTTGGTTGCCAAAATTTATTGAGTATTGTGTTACTAATATGAAGAGAATATTACTATGTATATATATGACTTATGAAATGTGTGTATACTAGGATCGGATTCGCGCCATGCGCGGGGTTATATTTCTAAGCCATTTTTTTGTTAGTTGGGTCTGACTAAAACGGATAATCGGATGTATAATTTAGGTGATGTTATGTACAGTCGGACTTTTCGTCTCTTAAACAGAAGTGGTTATATAAATCAATTCATTGGTTTCATTATGTAATGAATCATAATATCCGTAATTTTTAATTTTTTTCTGATGTTTAACAATATTTTTTGTGTAAATAATATATTTAGAATTGATAATCTGTTGTGTTTTATATATTATAAATATAAGATGTGAAGGTTTTAGATGTGTTCATGATAGTTTGGTTTTTGTATAAATGATGTTATAATATAGTTTGTATTTGTTTAATATTTGTAATAGAAAGTAGAAAAGAGATAGGATATATATATATATATATATATATATATATATTTTTTTGGATATGGTTGGATATTCTAGGCTTATCTATTCGGGAGAGAAAACCCATCCCGACCCATACTCGAACCTGGGTTGCGAGCGCTTCCCTACCACTCCGACCGACCACTAGACTACGCCCGTGTGTTCTTTTGCGTAGAGGGGTATGAGAGAGTCTCAAAAACTGGTAAACAAAGGGCTAGAAAAGAGTTGGATCAATTTTTAGTCTTAATGATTTTCACCTCTTGCTTCAGTGCTTCCATTTTGTACATTTTGTTTGTTTCTTGTTCTACTTTTTTTTCCCTCTATCGCTCCTCGAATCTTCTTTGGTTTAAAGTTTAAACTCAAATTTCGAAACAGTAAAATCTCCTAATTTTATTGATTATTTACTTTAATAATTAAAGCTGTGATTATTATGGGAGTGAACAAGGAAGATAGTTGAGTAAAAGAGTATCTAATGACACCACTTGATGCTAGTCCCAACTCCCAAGGACAAAGTTGGAAATTTACTCCCTCTCAAGGGTCTTTTTTTTTGCTCGATGAAACAACTGACCCTACGCTACACCTTACCACACAAGATCCCACCTATCCGGCACTTCCCCACACCACGCGTCACCAGTCACACGTACAGACCAGCAAAAACAGTCCCTGTCTCTCTCTCTCTGTGTCTCTCTCGAGCGATTCAAAACCTAGCGGCGAGTCGGTTTCGTGGACTCAGAGTCACAATCTCTCTCGAGCGATTCAAAACCTATCGGCGAGTCGGTTTCGTGGACTCAGAGTCACAATCTCTCTCGAGCGATTCAAAACCTAGCGGCGAGTCGGTTTCGTGGACTCAGAGTCACCACATTGCTTGGAAATGTTTGTTTCAGTTCCGGCGGCGGCGGCGGCGGCGGCCGTGATTGTTTGCTTTTTCTTGTGGAAGATCATGTGAGTCTTTTTTTAACTCTAAATTTCTGTTTCGCTACTCAAAAATTGCGATCTAGGTTGCTCAGAATCACGGTGATTTTAGCGAGAGCCGCCGTGTACTCCACCATTAGCTCAGCGATGATACCAGAGAGTTCATGATCGGAGATAATTTAAAACAGTTCATGCTAGTCGAGATGCTTGGATCCACATTGTTCTATTTTTCATTCAAGAGTTTGCCTCCAGATTGTTACAATAGTCTTCCTTATTTGCTGCACTTTGATTTTTTCTTCTTTCCGTAATCTACTTGAGCTAGTAGTAAGATAGCTTATAGTTATTATTTTTTTTTTCAATTTTCCTCCAGCCAGCACTGGCTTACCAGGAAGCTTACGAGGAAGCTTGGTGAACTGTCGGGAGCATCATCTATTGTTTTGCGTGTTGGTTGGATCTACGTAAGTGATGTCGTGCTGGAGTTTGAAGAGGTGAGCACTATACATGACCCGAAGGAGAAAAGACTTTGAAAGCGTTTTCTCTGTAGCAGATTCTTTTTACATTATTCCTTTTTCTTGGGATTGACAAAAAGGTAGCAGACAATCTTGTTGATACTGTGGTAGTATCATTTTCGCATGATTGATTGTGTGTGTTTCTACTGGGACAGTAGTTCTTTCCTAGTTTTTTTTGAGACAACAGAGTAAGTTTGTCTCCAAGATGATTTGTTGCTCATATGAGTGTTTTCCAGGGTCCCTTTGAGTCAGTATCCGCTGGTCAAATTAAACTACGCATTTGCAAGTCCTTGGTCAACCTTCTTTCTGGAGACACCAAGATGCAACTCTTGATACCTGATATTGGAGTTGTGATGAGGTCCTCAACTTCAAAGGCGACAGTGAAAGTCAAGCAGCTGACGTTAAATATATCTAAGGATGGTGGTACAAAGCTAGATCTATATGCTAAGTCGATTCTGGTTCTGTTACGCGGCGAATCATGTGGAACTTCTGATCATTCATCTAGCTTAACCTCTGCTTCTCAACCGTCCTCATCAGCCAAGAAATCTCATAAAGAGTATCAGCTGCTGGCAGCACTTGCAAATTGTTCTCCGGAAAAGGTCAGTTGGATTAAGTAGGTTTTCTTGGATTATTACGTTTTCTTGATTTTAGTCTGAGTAGGTTGTTAATTTTGGGTGTGTCATACCCGCAGGTTTCCTTTTCTTTACCCCGCCTGAATGTCAGATATTCGTGTGAAGAGCATGATATTATTGCTGAGAATTTATTCAGGGGAATTACATTGACGAGTGTTAAATCAAAAACTAGTGAAGGCACAGAGGAGATCACACGTCTTGATCTTCAGATGAAACTCAGGGATATTCAAGTATGATTGTGTTATGGACTTCTTTCAGATATTTTATTAATTGTTCCACTGATGCTATTGTTGATGACGTTTTCAGTAGCTTCAGAATTAGTTTTCATATTGCCCATGTTGGAACTTTTGCAAAAGTATACAAGCACGGAAAGAGCATCATTTTGGAGCTTCGTGTTCTTTGCAGCTTCATAGAGTAGAAGCGTCCACCATTTTAGAGATTCTGGAAGTTGATGTGAAGTCTTCTATCGATATCCCTATTCAGGTTTGAAAGCCATGACATAATATATTTCTACAACTGACTTTCAATTGACATGCTTTCTGCAATTCAGTGTTTTTCGTCTGTTCTTTCATCACTGTGTCGCTTTTATATCATTAGTAGCAAAAGTATACAAGCACGGCAAGATGAGAGTTTATTGTAGATGACGTTTTCAGTAGATTAAGAATTAGTTTTCAAATTGCCCATGTTGGAACTTTTGCAGGATGCGTTTGACGTACACATTTTTTAATGTTAAGAGTTTATCTCCCATGCTCATTCAGCAGAGTTGCATTTCTGTGTTTGATATGTGATTTGTTTTAAATTTCTGTTTGTAGTTTCACTCATCAGTTTGCCTATGAGATTATGGGCTCTTTTAGTTCTTGCATGGCATCGGTAAACTTCATTCCAGTTTATGTTGGTTACGTATTTATCTTCGTGGCTACTTTCTCTTTTCAGCCGGTTCTGCCAATTAGAGCCAACGTTCAAATAGAGCTGAAAGGTACCCGATGCAATCTATTCATTTCTAGGCTACAGCAATGGGTGGACCATCATATCTTAAAAACGAGGAAAGTGGTGCCTCAAGGGGGAACTCACACTGATATGAAAGCCACTATGTGGACATGCGCAGTTTCCGCCTCTGATATGACTGTTATGCCATGTGGTACTGATAATTTGCCTGTGTATCAGGTAAGTAACCTTATCCATGTATTTTTGTAGTGGTTGAACATGAATCAAATACTTCTCTGATTTTTTTTTTTTGTGTGTGTTTTGTATGCAGTTTTGTTTGCAGCCGTGGCATGCGCATACAAGTATTTCAAGTATGGGCACAGAAATTAAGGCTGAACTTGGTGAGTTGAATCTGAATGAGTACCCTTTGGGAATGCAGCCAAACTCTGGTTCACTGATGCATATAGCAAAGATTACCTTGGAATGGAAAACATCTGACGAGGTTGGTTGCAGAAGTGAATTGGTACTCTTAGGTTTGACTAGAATGGGTTTTGATTTTTCTTCGAAGCGCTTTGAGTCTTTCATAACAAATGTTGTGTCCTTTAAAGCTCACTTTAAGAAGTTACCTGTTGCCGGCCCGAGTGAAAGAATAAATCTGTCCAATCCTGTGGAGAAGCAGAAGAAAAAGGAATATCACCTTGATGTGAAAAAGTTGACGATATCAGCTAAGCTAGGACATGGGATGGAGGTTAAATTGGAGGCACAATCAATTCTTTCTGAGAATGCATGTACAGGAGTGTTTCTTGAGGAACTTATGCTTGCTTTTAATGGATCTCGAGTATTGAGAACTAGAGGAATGCGAATATCAAGATCTCCTACTGCCTCTTCGAATTTGTCTGACGCAGTCCCTGTGATGACAAGTGGTCTTTGGGACTGGGAAGTAGGCGGACCTGATGTGCATATTTGCATGCCATACAAACTACAGTTGCGTGCCATATACGATTCAATTGAAGAGATGTTGCGAGGCTTAATCCTTATAACTGTAGCGAAAGATAAAGATATTCTTCCAGGAAAGAGAGAAAGCTCAAAGCCTGAGAAATCTAGTCCAATGTTTGGCCGGATAGGATTTTGCATACAGAGCCTAACCGCAGATATCGAGGAAGAGCCAATTCAGGGTTGGCTTGATGAGCACTATAAGCTGATGAAGAAGAAAGCATGCGAGTTGGCTGACAGTTTGAATTCTTTTGAGGATTATTTTCACAAAGAAACAAGTGATCCTTCAGATGAAAGAAAAATGGTTACTGAAGCCAAGGAACATTTCAAAAGAAAAGAGAAGAAAAAGATCCATAAACAGTCATTTCTATCGTATTATAAGTCATGCAAGCGTTTAGTTCCCTCAGAGGGTTCAGGTGCCTGTAGGGAGGGATTCCAGGCAGGTTTTAAGCCAAGTGCTGCTAGAACCTCTATTCTTTCTGTTTGTGCCGAAGATTTTAATTTTAGGTTGAAGGCAGTTCACGGCCATGATGCTGGTTTGATGGAAGTCGTGAAGCAGCTTTCTGTTAACCTGACAACGGGATGCTTTGTAGTAAAATTAAGAGACTACAGGCTTCCTCTTTTCTCTGCCAGTCAAATTGTGTTTGCTCAGCAGGTATAGATTGCTAGTCTCTCTCTCTCTCTCTCTCTCTCTCTCTCTCTCTCTCTCTCTCTCTCTCTCTCTCTCTCTCTCTCTCTCTCGATTGATTATGTTGATCTCACTTGATTGATTATTATTGACTTCTTGTAATTGTTCTCTTGAACTAGGCAACTCCGAACTCAGATCTGCACATACACTTTGAAAAAGGAGAATTTTCCTTTGGAGTTGGATATGAACCAGCTTTGGCAGACATTAGTGATGCCTTCTCAGTGGCTTTGAGTCAAAGGAATCCAGTTGCCCCACAGGTTGCCAAAGAGGAACAAAGCTTACCTTGGTGGGATAATATGAGAAACAACGTTCATGGCAATATCACTTTATCTTTTTCTGAATCAAAGTGGGTTGTTCTTGCTACAACAGATCCATATGAGAGTCAAGATGAACTTCGAATAATGACTGGTCTTATTAAACTTCAGCAGTCAGATGGTTGTGTGTGTGTTGATGCTGAAGACTTTAAGATCAAACTGAGCAGTCTGGAGAGTTTGATTAGTCGTCATTCTTTAAATGTTCCAGTCGGCACCTCGGGAGATGCATTTATTGAAGCCCCGATGTTTAATCTCACAGTTAGAATGGACTGGGATTGCGAGTCCGGGAATTCTTTGAATGTCACAGATCAGTTGAGATCAAAGTCACTTTCGCTTTTGTGGAAATTATTCTTTGGACCCGGAAACTCTCAAGACTCGCCAACAATCAATCTTGGAGCTCATGATTTGGCATGGATACTCAAGTTCTGGGGTATGATTTATGATCCTCCTCACAATCTACGTTCCTTCTCCAGATGGCCTAGGTTTGAGCGGAGAGTTACAAGACCAGGTTACTCATCTCTAAATACGTTGATGACGGAATTTATGCTCCATGTAGATGTCAGTCCTTCATTGATAAACTACATCCATTGGAACTCTGATGACCCTGCCAGAAGATTGACCTTTGATATGGACAACCTAACATACAAGTTAGTCTATAGGAAAGAATGCAAGCGGGATGCTCTCGACCTTGTATATCAGTGTCTCGACCTTCAGATGCCTAAAGCTTTTATTAACAAAGATGAGCATTTTTGCATTTCAGCACCCTATGGAAAGGATCATAAGAGGGATGAGAAGCATCAAGATGAAGGGTTTCTATTTTCTTCTGATTCTTTTAAAATGAAAAAGCAGGACCCAAAAGCAGATCGTAGTGATGATGATGGATACCAGGTTGTCATTGCTGGCCTCAAACTCCTCTGGACCCTAGAGAACATGGATGCTCTTTCCTCTGTTATTGGTGGGATATCAAAAATGAAAACTGAGAAATCAGGTGACAGAACTGGTATGTCGGTTTGTGATTTTTCACGTTACTCAAACTTTCTCATAGAACAAGAGTTTATTGCCTTAATTTCATCGGTTACTTATTAACCTTTGAATCCAGGTAAAGTTGAAGAAGGGACGACACACTTCTTCATGGTGAATGCAATTGACCCCCAGTTTACTCTTCAATCGGAAAAGGTAGTAACTATTGCCGTTTAAACTCCGTTATGTATTTTAGAGCTTAGAGCCTTGTAACAGTTGTTTGTTGATTGGTTGATAGGGTCGCTTTCTACTGGCTGCTGCTGGTGGCCATGTTCTAGCACGACATACGGAAATTTCTGTGATGTTAGAGCATGTGCAGGGCCATGTTGCTCCAGGTACTGGAACCAATTGGCTCTCCCGCAAAAGGAAGCGTACCAGGGATCTTGAAAGTATTATCATGCCCTCGAACATATATCTGCAATATAAGGTAACCCTCCTTGTAGTTTACATATTATATATCTAAGGTTCTTTCGTTTCAGTAACTGAAGTCTTACTTTTCCTTTGCAGGTGAAACCAAGAGAGGTCACAATAAATGTCCGAAGTATAAAAGCTGCTACAACATCTATGAAAGTCCAGGTCTTGCTAGATGTCTTGAGCAGCCTACTCTCAAAGTGAGTATTGACTTCAATTGTCTGATGATTAGATTAAACTTCAAAATACTCTCTCTTTTTTTATTCTGTTTTTTTTGTTGTTGTTTGTATTTTAAACATTATATCCTTTTATGATTTATAGGCCTCGGACTGAAGATGATGATGATGCTATGCGCATTTGCTTGCAAATTAATAAGGTTGTCTGGAGGATGCTTATAGATGGTAAATCCTTTGCTCAAGCAGAAATAAATGACATGGTAAGACAAATTTGCTACTTACTCTTTATAATCTGGAATATTGAGGATTACTAGCTGTGCAGTTTGCTTGAATATGTACTCCATCTACATGCAGAATTATCACTTTCATCGGGACTGCAAAGGCATTGGTGTTACTCGATTCACCACCAAGGATTTTGCGGTTAGGAACTGCCTGCCGAATGCAAAGTCTGATATGCTTTTATCAGCATGGGATCCTCCATCCGAGTGGGGAAGGTACGTTTTCAACTTGCTTGCTTATCTACCGCTGATTAGAGCTAATTTCAACAGATGTGATATGTGTTTCAGGAAAGTCATGCTATCCTTGAGTGCAACGCAAGGAGCGCCAGAAGCTGAATTCGAGGTAGGTATGAGTATTCTGTTTTACTTTTAGCTGGATTATCTTTTGCATCCTGTGTGGGTTTTAAAACCCGACTGATAATACTTGTAGGTGGAGATGTGCCCACTTAAAATATATTGGCCACAAGGAATGACAGATATGATGCGCATGTATTTCTTCCCAGAGGAAAATCAGGATGCAAAGGTTAGAAATAGCATGTCGATTTAAAATCTGATAGCAATATATATATATATTTATATGAATGTTTTTTTTTTGGTTAACTTTGTCTCTTGCAGGATAGGAAAACTTGGACAATTGCTCCCCACAATATTGACATAAAACAGGTATTTGTTGAACTGCTTTTTGTGAATTTTGAATGTCAAACTTTGTGCAAGTTTGATTTGATCATCGTCCACAGGTGGAGGTTCTAATCACCTATGAGGACTACTCCTCATGGTGGACTCTGGGA
Source organism: Eutrema heterophyllum (assembly GCA_002933915.1). Taxonomy (NCBI): domain Eukaryota; kingdom Viridiplantae; phylum Streptophyta; class Magnoliopsida; order Brassicales; family Brassicaceae; genus Eutrema; species Eutrema heterophyllum. Next base: position 802,092 of record PKMM01003508.1, on the reverse strand, counting down.
TTATTAACGAATCGCGAATTGTCGATAGAGCCTGTTTACTATGCGAACTTTACTGGGACTTGGAGGGATATTTTTTCTCGTCTTGAGAAACACATAAAACGTGCAGTAGTGACACCAACATTGGTGAGCATTATTATTTATATAATAAAATGTGTATTTATAGGGAAAAGTCTAATTTGTACTTTTCCTCTCATTTTTTCAGTTCAAAAAGTCAAAGCACAAGGCAACTCCCAAGTCTGATCCATTGATAGAAATTGCGGATGGATTTGCAACTTCAATAGAAAAACTCTTCGATTCAAGTGAACTTTGAAGTTTTTTTTTTTTGGCTCAACCACAACTTAATTTTCGTTCCAAACTGATTTTACAACTTTTCTTGCTTTTGCTCCTTTTTTTTTCTTTTCTTTCGTTAACCCTTTTGTTTGTGCGACCATTAGACTTCTCTTTAAATTGGGTAATAAAAATTTGAGAACCTGAGTCTTCGGGTGACACTATGTGGAGCAAATCAATTGCATAAATAGCCCAAATTTTGTCAATAAATTTAGGAAAGGGTTTACATGTTGCTATATAACGATTCGGTTCGGATCAGCTCGATTTTTCCAAATTAAAAAGGAAGAGTTCCATAACGTCTGAATTCCGGCTAAGTGGATAACGTGGGAAACCCAAATAGTGAATCTTGAGGACCGTCTAGCCATAGCTAAAACGAAAGAAGTAATTGGACTTGAATGGATACTAGAGATACTGAGCATGGATGCAGAAAAAGAAAAATGAACTTTTCCTTCTATGAAAAAATAGTCCGAATCCAGCAAAGGAAAGAGCCGACGAAATTAGTAATATTATTTGTGAACGTATTGAGCAATATAATAAAAAAAAGTTATAGAACTTTGAATATTCTTTTTTTCTATTTTCTCCAACGAGCAACTCTTCTCAAAATTTCAAAAGGTCTTCTTTTCACGAGGTGCGAGTTTATATTTTTCTATTTTTATATATAGAAACTTGCAAAATCTTTATATATAATTAGGGAATTTTCTCTCCATCTAGGGTGTCGACCTAAACAAAATAAATAATATTCAAAATATGCATCTAATACACATCTATTTATATTTATTGCTACTTTTATTTGATATAAATTGAAAAAATATTTTTAAAAAAACACAACCTATTAAGTAAATAAATAGAAAACGTGATTAATTTATTATCAAAAATAAAATAATAATGTAATATTAGGCTACTAGTTAAATAGAAAGTAATGAAATATTTTATTGGTCATGATAATAAAATCAGATTTCCAACCAAATGTTTTATTTAGAAATTATCATATTTAAAACTTTAGAATATGTTTGTGAAATAAATATAATTGACATTTGTAGTGCACATCTAAATTTTAAACCAGAACATTAAATCTTAGTGTTACTTTAATCAAAATTTCAAATTTAAAATATATTATAGAAAATATAAAAGTGTTTCTCTTATTATTGGATGTACACGTTAGTAAAATAAATATTTTCATTATTTTAAGATTTGCATTGATGTATTATGAAAAACAACAAGAATAAATATATTTTAATCTACATTGTACATCAATTGAGAGTAAAAGAAATATTATAAATATAGGGTAAACATAAATATAGTGTTATAATATGTATATTTTAAAATAAAATTCTAAATTTCAACACTAACAAAGTAAGAAAATCATCAGTGGTCACAATACTTAAGGGTTATCACAACAAAACACACAAGTAAAGTGTGATACATAATTTTTTTGTACCGAATTCCGAGTGAAAATTAGATTCTACACCTTGCTCAAAAAATAAATTGTTAAGAATTCCCAGTTTAAATAAAATGCTATCGGTGTAAACAATATGAGAAACAGAAAAATTTAAAGCATGCTAAGTTTTTGGGAAGAGAAAATCAAGGATGAAATCCGAAGTTAATATTTTTAAAGAACGTAGATTGCATACTCTTGGTGATGGATATTCCAAATATTTTGTGAATAACATCTCTACCAGCTATATTATGCAATGTTTAAAAGAGACTCTTTAGCCCAAAAAAAAAAAAAAATCAAAATCTATATCAAGTCATTTTTGGTTTTTAGTATTGTTTTTTTTTGCCAACTTTGTTTAAGTCCCATTTTTTTCAGACATGTGTAGTTCATAAGAAAATGCGAAAAACATGGCAAAAAAATAGGCAAGCCATGTTGATGCCACAAAGAAAAATGATACACTTGCTACCATAAAAAGTGGCAAGTATAATGTTTTTTCATTTGTTTTACATGAGTTTATATTTTGGTAACTTTAAATTGTTTTATAAAGATAATATTTTTTAAGATAAATTTACTATTCAATCTGTATAATGTCATCAATTGTATTTATTGAAATTTTCATCACTTACCGTACCACTATCTATTACTGCTACTAAATGTATCACTATTTTTTACCGTTATAGTTTTTTTATAACCATATGTCACCTGTTGAATCCATAGATTTTTTAGATTTTATTGTTATTGACATAAACAAGGTACTGTATATTTAATCCAAAAATAGTATATTCAAATCTAAAAGAATTCCAAATATCAAATTCATTAATATTTTAGCGAGCAAAAAAAATAAACTAGAGAAAAAGCATACAATTTTTTTTTTGTCAACATACAAAAAATATTTTAGATGATTTATTTTGGACAAAAAAATACAATAAAGCTTTAAACCCCCGGAACGCGGGGGTAAATTTCTAGTAATCATATAATAATCTAGAAACTGAAGAAAAAAAATAATAATAAAAAGGTGGTTTGTGAGTGACTTTATTGATCATTACATATAATTCAATTAAGATACAATTTTGAGCTTTGTTTGTATTTATCATGCACTTTTGGGATCTGTTTGAAGAATTTTTTTCTGTTTTTTGTAATGAGATTCTTGATTAAATCAATATTAGAGTATTGTATTAGTATATTGTCCACTTCTTATTGTCTCTCACTCTTGTCTCCTCCCTAATGCGCTCTACGCTCCTCCACCTCTCCACCTTCTCTTGTCTTCTTATTGTTCTATATATTGTACCCATCACTCATGTACTCTTTACTTAATCATCTATAATATTATCTCTGTTTCAATATCCAATATGGTATCAGAGCTTATTATTAGGGTGAGTTTTGATCCACCAATCAAACTCAATCCATGATCCTACTTTCAATACAAAAATAAATAAATAAATTTCTACGAAGCTTTTCTCTCTCGCCGTCTTCATGCTTCTTCTTCATCACCTCTGTGACCTGCACAACAAGAGAGAGGAGCGTGAGCATGGATATGTTGCGTCGCCGCCGTACCTCCTCCGCGTCTTCTTCTCTTCTCGCTTCCTCTTGTCTCTCTCGCCGTCTTCATGCTTCTTCTTCATCACCGCCGTGTCTCCTCCTCCACGTCCATGTCTTCCTCTTCTTCAACAAATAATAATAAAAAAAAAATATTCAAGATCGCCGACCAGCAACGACCATCGCCACCGCCGCTTCTGCTGCTCGCTCCAACACCACCGTTGCTCAGCCGCCGTCCGTCGCTTATCCAAGCAGCCATCAGTTCGTCGTCTTCGCCGCAAGTCTGTTTCTTCTTATTTTATTTTTTAAGCCATCGAGCTTCCAAGCCAAAGTGCTTCCAATTCAAGCCAAACAAGTGCCTCTGAATCTTAGACTATATGCTTCCTTCAGTCTTCTCTCACCGACGACTTCAACTTCTACTCTCGGTTCTCGGATCTGCTCTCGGCCTCCAACATTTCTCACCGCCCCATGTCTCTCACGACGTTCGTGCATCTTCTCAGTCTTTCTCATTGTGTCTTCTTCTTCTCATCATCAAGCGTAAGGCTTCATCACTCCACCATGGCGTGACAACATCCGTCTTCTTCACGCTCTTCTTCTCCGTCGCGTTTTATCTCTTCTTCAAGCTCGTTGTCAATCTCAAGTGGTTACTTCGTATCCCCTTGAGCTTGAGGGGGCGTATTAGAGTATTGTATTAGTATATTGTCCACTCCTTATTGTCTCCCACTCTTCTCTTCTCCCTAATGCGCTCTACACTCCTCCACCTCTCCACCTTCTCTTGTCTTCTTATTGTTCTATATATTGTATCCATCACTCATGTACTCTTTACTTAATCATCTATAATATTATCTTTGTTTCAATATCCAATAATCAAAACATATTTATTTATGGTTTTGTCCCGCTTTGTTTTCTGTAACCTACTTTTAAAATTTCTCAAAAAGAGATTCTTATTTTCCATTTATCCCACTTCCCTCCACACTGTTCTTGTTGGTTGGGCGCCTTTTTGTGTTTCTAGTATTTCATTGACTAGTTGTTTGTTCTTTTCCACCTTTGTTGGGAAACAATTCTATGGGCTAAACTAATGGAATAAATCTTGTCTTCTATGACAATCAGCACAGGCTATTCAAATATTATCCATGAACTGATGATATTTGTTGTCTCTCATCATACATTTGTGTTATATCTTCTTACTTGGAATTTAAAATTAAGCAGCCGTTCGGATTTTACATGATGCGTGTATCTGCAGTCACGTTCTCGGATATCAAAAGTTTTGCAACTAATACTTATGAAACCCATATTTATGGATATCATGTTTTTATGTCTTATAGAACTCTGATTTATTATGGCTTCTTATATCTAGTGTCAAATTATTATCTGGTTATGATATTTACAAGGTGATTACTGATTACACATGCTATTTTTTTTAGGCATATTTCTCATATTTTATTAAATTGTTTTGTTTTGTTTATACCAGTATTAGACCCGTGCGATATACGAGCATGTTCTTCCGAGCATGATCTTCCGAGCATGATACTTACGAGCATGATATTTCCGAGGAGGAAATACGTCGTTTTCCCATGTTTTTGATCTTTCTTGTGAGGTACAAAAGGTGAAGCTTTTGTTTTGGTCCTTTGGAAATCCTTCAAAAAATGAGGGAATAACACCATAGAGATGGTTTTAGTTGACGAAGGGGTTAGTTCTTTGATACTATATTATCAAAGTCTATGAAATTGTCTTTTGATACTATTTTAATAACACTTTTCTTATACGGTAAATAGGGAACAAGATTTTATGCGACCCTCGAACAAGATTTGATAAGCAAGTTTCAGAAGGTGGTGAAAGAAGGCGAATTCATATCTATCAACGCATTCCTTCTAAAGGAATATTCTGATATGTTGAGGACATCTATCTTCCCGCACAAGATGACATTTTTCCGATCTACTCGGATAAAACCAGTAGATGCTTTTCAAGTTAAGAATTCCGAAAAGTATTTCGTAGACTTTTCTGAAATATTGTAATTCAATAGTTATCTCGACACGAACATCTTGATTGGTATGTTTTCAATTTACCGAATATTTATTTCATTAAATTGATAATGTTGTTGGATAAATGTCATCTTCATAAATGGCGTTACTATAACTTTGGTTGGCAGATGTTATTGGTCAAATTGTCAATGTTGGATCTATTGAGGATGTTGTTCTAAAAGAGAAGAGTACCTCCAGCCCTAAATTGGAGATCACTCTAAGAGATGTTCTGTAAGTTCTATCAACTTTAAGTATCCATCAAAATTGTTTTACAAATATTGAAAACTAACACTAATATTTAAATTTGTCTTTATTGTAATGTCCGTTTGCAATGTACTTTATGGGTTATTATACCCATCAAGTACATTCATTCGCTAAAAGTCACACTACTGATGTGGTTCTGTGTGTTCTGAAATTGGTACAGATCAAGAATTACAAAGGTAACATTACTTATGAATGTAGTGTGAAGTATGTACAGAGTACGTTACATATGTATTTGTTATTTCAGGTAATGTAACCATATCAAATTCAACACGGCAAGAATTGAATTCGATCCTGATACAACTCAGGTGGTAAAGTTTAAAAGCATATGAGTATTTTGTTATGATATATATAATAATTTTAACAAGAAACGTTAACTTTAAAAACGCATGCATTGACCACTAATTGATATTTAGGTTACCAAGTGACAATCATATGATCACACGGTCTGATGCAAGCAGCCAACTCTTGTGGGGTGCTCAAACTATTAACTTGCATGATGAATTTTTTGGGAGAAATCGTAGAAATACCATTGTTGGAATCCTTGAAGAAGATGTTGTAAGTTAGTAGGGAAAATATTTGTTTTGAGTTAATACCATTGCTGGAATCATCTAAATTTTAGATGTTTCTAATAATTATGTTATCTTATAATCATTTTATATAATAATCTTATAATTATTACAACGTTGTTAATTTAGAACCGAATTGTATATGTTTTAGAGAGAGATAATTTAGAGCCGATTATCATGTATGTATTTGTTTTTAAAGGGTGGCAAGTTCGTGATGACCGCTACTGTTCAAGCAATTGAAAACCCGGAAAAATGATTTTACTACTCTTGCAAATTATGTAACACCTATATCAAAATCAAATACCAGATCCATAGATTTAAACTAAAACACATTTTCTAGGCTTAGAACTAATCTCAATTGAGATGAACCAGCTTCAATTAGAGGTGTCAAATTGGGTTTTAGCCCGCGGGCTTAGCCCAATTAAGCTCACTGCGGAGCGGGCCTGGACACATTAAAACATGTCCAAAAAAAAGTGGGCCTAGCGGGCTTGACCCGTGCGGATTTCGGGTTTAGCGGGGCGACCCGTCACGGGTTTGCGGTCCAAACCGCAGAAATTGATGTTTTTTTGTGGAAATCGAAAATTTCTTCTACAAACTGCAGAAATCGATTGTTCCTGATTTAGATCCGATGCAATCCCTTTTTTGATCAGGAAATCTTGTTGAAATTTGATCGAAATCGTTTATAAAATTCCATGGCAGCACCGTTTTTTCAACCCCGTTTCAGTCCTATGTCTACCAGGTTTACTTCTTTTTTCGATCATCTCGCTATGATTTGAGTATTCCTTTGTCGGGTATTATATATGCAATCTCATAGCATATGAGGTTTATTGTAAGTTTGAGTTAGATAATTCCATGTTGATTTGTTGTCTTTTCCTTCAATTAGTTTTACTTTAAGGGGTGAACGCATGATCCGGCCAATTGGGAATAATTAAATTTCCATGTATCTTTTGTGATTGCTAGAGCTAATATAGAAATTTTTCCTCTTCCATAGTTTTTTGAGATGATGTGTGTTGATCGTAGAAATCACAAGAGTAAAAGAGTTGGAATGCGAATCGGTATTTCGTTTTTCTGAATCGAACTTAGTCGGAGTTTTACAAAAATATTTCGAGGTCGGTCATGAGGTCGAGATCGGATTTCGAGCTCTCACTTTCTCTCTCTAAAAATGTACTGCGGATTTGTTTCTCTCTCTAAAAATGTAGTCGGGACCTCCTTATTTATAGACGTTTCTCGGTGGCTTTAGACTTTCCCCCGAATCCGGAAAAGTTCCGCAAATCCCGGATTAAAAGTTTTAGTCAATCTTCCCTTTCCGCAAATCAAGACCTACTTTCCGTAAAGTCGGATGTACTTTGCGGAAAGTAAAACGTACTTTCCGCGCATTCCGGAAGTGGGTTCTGACTATGACAGGTTGAGACCGATGAGCTCGGTATGTCGTAGTTCGGCGGTCGCATGTTGATCCTTCCTTTACCGATCTCGGACCGTCGTCGATCGGATTGAAACGGACCGATCTCGGTACCGAGACGAGGATTTGATCCTTACATTTACAATCGATTATGATGAGTTCGGTTTGATTTGAGCTCGGTTGTTATTGCGCGAACTTCCTTGCCGATCTTGAATCATCGTTGATCGGATCGTGTTTTGCCGATCTAGATTCAAGTTCGGCCGATCTGGATTCAAGTTCGGCGTTCCTTCAGATTCTTATCGGTTTATCGGTTATCA
>PKMM01003508.1:775364-790067 GCA_002933915.1 Eutrema heterophyllum | reverse complement strand
GGCTTGACGACCCGCATAATCTGATACGGTCCTTCCCAATGAGTGCCGAGCTTGCCAGCGTTGGGCTCTTCAGTTCCTTGGAAAACTTTGCGTAGGACCAGGTCACCGTCCTCGAAATGTCGACCTCGTACTCGCTTGTTGTAATAGCGCGCCGCCAAGTGTTGGTAGTTTTGTATGCGGAGTAAAGCTTGTCCGCGGACTTCCTCGAGTGCGTCGAGGTTGTCGAGCATCATTTGATCATTGAGGCCGGGATTTTGTGTGAGCATCGTTCGGCGTATGGTCGGTACGTGGATTTCGGCCGGACATAAAGCCTCCGTGCCGTAAGCCAAGAAAAATGGAGATTGTCTGGTAGATCGCCGAGGTGTAGTTCGATGGGACCAGAGGACTCCGTCTAGTTCATCGGACCAGCGTCCCTTTTTTGCATCCAAGCGCTTCTTGAGCCCGTCGATCACGGTTTTGTTAGTCGCTTCGGCCTGACCATTGCCCTGTGGGTATCTCGGTGTGGAAAAGCTCAGCCTGATTTTCCACTTTGCACAGAAGTCGCCGAACAATGTCGAAATGAATTGCGGCCCGTTGTCGGTGACAATCTCATATGGAACTCCGTGGCGGCAGATGATATATTTCCAAACGAACTTTTGAACATCGAGAGCTTGTATCTCGATGTAAGATTCGGCCTCAACCCACTTGGTGAAGTAGTCGGTCATGACGAGTATGTGTTGCTTCTTTGTCGTCGAGCGCCGTAGTGGACCGACGATGTCCATGGCCCAGCGCATAAAAGGATAAGGTGCAGTTGATGTGGCTAACAGGTCGGTTGGTAGATTGATCATCGGACCATACGCCGACGGTGAAGCATTCCGACGAAGAGGAGGGTATCGAGCCTCGGCCTCGCCTAACGACCTGCTGATGTAGAAAATGGGCTTCTGCTCGCCTCGGAACGATTGTTCCAGAATTTCTCCAGTTGGTGATTGTAGGCGAATGCCTATTCCCGACCCGTGATGGCAGGATGAGGAGGTGTTACTTCATCGGGTCGGAAAGGTGATGGGTTCTGTCTGAGTTCGCCGAGCTGGTCTCGTATGTTCGCAAGTCAGCTCGGTAAAACTATGGAGGTCTATATCGACGACATGCTCGTCAAGTCCCTCACCGCCAAAGACCATATCGGCCATCTTCATACTTGTTTCGACATACTCAACGAGTACGGCATGAAACTTAACCCGAACAAGTGCACATTCGGGGTAACTTCCGGAGAGTTCCTCGGCTATATCGTAACGCAGAGAGGGATCGAGGCGAACCCCAAACAGATCTCGGCGATCATCGACCTACCGTCTCCAACAACGAAACGCGAAGTTCAGCGGCTGACTGGCCGTATCACCGCACTTAACCGATTCATCTCCCGATCAACGGATAAGTGCCTACCTTTCTACGCATTACTCCGTGGAAATTAGCATCTCGAATGGGATGCTGGGTGCGAAGCCGCATTCAGGCAACTTAAGGAGTACATATCCACTCCCCCGATCTTGGCCAAACCTGAAGACGGAGAAACTCTTTACCTTTACATCGCGATTTCGACCTCGGCTGTCAGCGGGGTGCTAGTCCGGGACGACCGAGGCGAGCAGAAGCCCATTTTCTACATCAGCAGGTCGTTAGGCGAGGACGAGGCTCGATACCCCCCACGTAGTGGCAGTGCTTGGCGGGACGTGCGGGGGGTCATCGTTGGCCGTCTGGTGTCGGTTTTCCGGATTAAGAATGTTGAGTTCGTCATTCTGGGTAATATTATCGCCGAGTGTGGAACCGCTGCCGTCGAGCATCGGGGTTGTCGTAGCTTCTGTCATCGTTGGTCTTTATCGAGAGAGACTCGGAGGTCGATTGTTCACCTCAAGGTCGGAGACCCCCCCTCCTTCTAGCGCCAATTGTTGATCGTAGAAATCACAAGAGTAAAAGAGTTGGAATGCGAATCGGTATTTCGTTTTACTGAATCGAACTTAGTCGGAGTTTTACAAAAATATTTCGAGGTCGGTCATGAGGTCGAGATCGGATTTCGAGCTCTCACTTTCTCTCTCTAAAAATGTATTGCGGATTTGTTTCTCCCTCCTTCTAAATGTAGTCGGGACCTCCTTATTTATAGACGTTTCTCGGTGGCTTTAGACTTTCCCCCGAATCCGGAAAAGTTCCGCAAATCCCGGATTAAAAGTTTTAGTCAATCTTCCCTTTCCGCAAATCAAGACCTACTTTCCGTAAAGTCGGATGTACTTTGCGGAAAGTAAAACGTACTTTCCGCGCATTCCGGAAGTGGGTTCTGACTATGACAGGTTGAGACCGATGAGCTCGGTATGTCGTAGTTCGGCGGTCGCATGTTGATCCTTCCTTTACCGATCTCGGACCGTCGTCGATCGGATTGAAACGGACCGATCTCGGTACCGAGACGAGGATTTGATCCTTACATTTACAATCGATTATGATGAGTTCGGTTTGATTTGAGCTCGGTTGTTATTGCGCGAACTTCCTTGCCGATCTTGAATCATCGTTGATCGGATCGTGTTTTGCCGATCTAGATTCAAGTTCGGCCGATCTGGATTCAAGTTCGGCGTTCCTTCAGATTCTTATCGGTTTATCGGTTATCAGTCTCTCGCGGACCTTTCTTTCAAGTTCGGAGTTCGGCGAATGTTTCGTGGGCTTTCCTTTCGGGTTCGAGCCGTCGTCGACCGGGATTAGTTGGGCCGGTCTCGGTTCAAACCGGGCTAAACCGGGGAGTGCTAAACTCACCACCAACAATGTGTATATGCCATTATGTCTGTAGTGGTGTTGTTTTGTCTCATAAGTGATCATGTGATGCAAAGTCAACATGGTAAATTTACACATTTCCAGATTTTGGGTGGTGAAACCCAAGTATTCAGTTGGAATGTTGCTTAATTGTTTCGGATTTGAGTTTAGATCGTTTGAATCAGTTTCAAGTGCACATGCTGTTTCATCCACTTGACTCTCTGCAAAAATGATTCGTCTTATAAGTTACAAAAAGAAAGACTTAATAAATGAATCGATTATTTTCTTAAGCAGCTGGTGATCATTAGTATCTTTACTTTGTTTGTGATTCTTGACGATATTTTACTCTAGCGCTGCAACATCGCTGAGGAATGGTAAGTCTAGAGTAACTCATGGAACCGCTCCACGATTTAGGAGTGCTCAGCGCGCTGAGAAACGCAAGGAGGTAATTAACTATAATAGTGTTTACATAAAACTCAGAAGCCATAATCAAATAGACAATCTACAAGAAGTTTGATTCTGCTATGTTCATTGATTTGTCTTTTTGTGGGTTTAGTATTACCCAAAGCTTGAAGAGAAACACCAAGCACTGGAAGCTGAAAGGAACGAGCGAGCTTGAACAAAGGCAAAACGCAAGAACCGTTTTAGTAACGTAAATATCACTTTGCTTCTGAAAAATCTAAATGTGTACACAAATTTTGCATAGGAAGAGAATCAGATGGTACAACGACAAAAAGATGACTTTTTTTCTTTGTTGAGCACAATCTACAACAACAAAAGAGAGGAAGCTAATATGTCACAGTTACGTCTCTAAAAAGGTATAGCTTTGTCATCAATATGTGGAAAGGCAACGACTTTATTCAATATCGTCGATCCAATCACCATAAACCCGACTGATTAACAATGTATGATGATGATCCATCGCTCATATATATTACAAAACATAATACGCAATGTTTAAAGTATAAAAGTATAAACCCGTAAACCCGTAGACTAAAGGCGGGTTGGGCTTGGACACACCATTTTGGGACCGCAGCCCACGACGGCCAGCCCGCCAAATCCGAAAAAACATTGAAACCGCATCGGGTCGGGCTATTTGGACACGGGCTGACCCGTCTGACATCTCTAGCTTCAATGGTGGTCACCGGCAAGACACAAAGGGGAGCTCGAGGTCGGATACGGGAGCGAGGTGCGTCTCCTACGTTTTTTCTTTTCTTTTTTTAATTCAAAAGTTTAATATTAAGGGAATGGGTATAATAATAATTTACATAGAATCATGAATAGATATTATACGTGAGAGTATGATAAAATATATTTATATCAATAAGGATACTTCAGCAATAACTCCATGACTATCTCCGTCGACTTTAGGTTTTGATTGAAAATCGGATGTGTGAAAGTCGGATCGCGTGTGTGTAAGGAGGGGCTGTTTTGTCAATGCATGAGTTTAATGAAAAATGTTAAGATTGGAAATGTTAGGCGTGTGGGGTAATTTTGGCCCAAAAACTTCATTTCATGGTAAATATGAGAATTGCCCTATATTTTTCTTGGTAATTTGCAAAATAAACTAACGAAAGTAAATTCCTAATGAAAATTGTAAGAGACAAAAAAAAACTTGATTTATAGCACTTTCATAAAATAAAAATGCTATAATTAACAATATTTAAACCTATTTTTATTACAAAAATCAATAATTGAAACTACCACAAAACTCATAAAAATATAATTTTATAAAATATTACTTAGAATGCCATTACAAAACAACTAAAGATAATTTTCTAGCTCGAGCAGCGTGATGATGGCGTCTAATCGGATCCGTTCAAGCTCTTCGGCGTTTCCGTGGTGGAGTCTCCGATCGTTTGAGTGATTTAGTCACCAATCGTTTGAGTGATTTTTTTCAAAAACGGGTTGGTTTTTTCAAGTCGGATCGGGTTTTTTATTATGGACTATCACTGTTTATTAAACTCATTTTCGTTTACTTAAACTCGATTTTATGATTTTGATTAGAGAGGTGGAATTAAGCAGAATAAAATATATTATGTGATTTAGAGTTGAAAATTATAAATTTGGGGGGTTAATAAAGAGGTAAATAGTTTGGGGGCAATAGTTAGGTTCTATGAGTAAGGGGGGTTTTAAGCAGTCAACCGATATATGTATCTACGTTCATTTGACCATATTACTATATTGTTTCTTACTTTGACGCAAAAAGTACTATATATATGTTCATTTTCTTCATTATATGTTCATTATTTCGAAATCTAAATGCTCTAGCTTGGTACAGATTTAGAAACGTTGTTTGCTGATTTCAGAAATATACGTGGTTAATTTCTATAATATTATTTAAGAATATATTTTTGAAAATGAATTTTTTTTTGTAGATAATTACATGAAATGTCATTACAAATAAGAAAAGATATTGAAATAGGAAATGATATAATTGTCTTTTAAAATTGTTGATGAGAATATGGAAAGTATTTATTTCTCATTAAAGAGATTATTTACTATTTAGTTTCTTAATTATTTTTAATACTATATAATTTAAAATAACAATCAATCCATCTATATTCAAAGAAAAACAAAATCTATTCGAAATCCTGCTATATTTTTACTATAATTTATGATATTTTATTTGAATATATATATATATATATATCAAAACAAAAGTTGAAAAATATTTTACAAATTTATAAAAAGTTAGAAACAAGATTTTTTTTTAAAGAATTCGTAGACTAACCACAAAAACCAGAGTCATTAAACGGTGCATATTAGAGTTATGTTTTCAAGATTATAGGTTTTTACGGGTTAGCCCGAATAATATTTTAGTCCACTGCAAAACGGATTATATAGACAAATTATTACGAATTGACAGTTTTATCTATAATCATTAGTTAGTCATATTGTAAAATTCAGATAAAAGCAATTTTTCTTAAATTTCAAAACAATATTTAAAAAAAAAAAATTACCTCACGCTATAATTAGCTTATTTGTTTTCTATTAATGAGGTATCTACTATTTAGTTTATTAATTATTACAATATTAAATAATAATCAATCCACATATATTCAAAGAAACAAATATATCTGAGATCTTATAATAATTTTCAATATAATTCTTATTATCTTATTTTAATATATATCAAAACAAAAGTTAAAAAATATTTTACTATTTTTATAAAAAGTTAGGCACAATAAGATTGATTTTTTAAGAGTTCGTGGAATGACCACAAAACTAAGAGTCATTAAGCAGTGCATATTAGAGTTGTGGGTTATCCCGAATAATATTTTAGTTCACCGCAAAATGAGTTAAGTAAGCGGATTAGCTCGTTATGGGTGAGTTATAATTCTAAATTCAAATGCCCACAAAAGCGGGTCTCGCAAGTCAAAATATTAGTTTTCAGTTTTAAAGATAGATGGTATACTCAATTTACTAAATAATATGATTTTTTAAAAAGTTAACTATAGTTTGTTACATTTTTATTTGAGTATGTGTAAGTTTAATTTTATATTTTAGTCCACTACAAAACGGGTTAAGTAAACTGGTTAGTCCGGTTTGATAGCTCTACTATAATCATACTTAGACATATTATAAAATTCAGAACATGTCAAAACAAATTTTAAGAAAAAATTACGTCAGTTGGTCCTGATATACTAAAGATATTAAAAACGAAGCAAAATTTTGGGCCTCTAGTTACAAAGGAATTGAAAGACCATATATATATTTTTTTTTTTCTTCTAATGGGCTATATTATTCTCTTTTTTCAGAAAACCTTTTTTTTTTAAAAAAAACTAAATTTGTATCTCGAGTAAACGATTTATTTCCCCACAAAATATTATGTATCTAGCCAGATCACCACCAAACTATGCCCTTTGTATAAATCCATCTGAAAGGAAAGTTAAAGATGTAAATTCTCCGAAAACAAAATTCGAAGTTTAAATCCCCACAGAAAAAAGTTCGAGGCTTAAACCTCCATAAAAATCGGTTTAAGATGGTTTACTGTTTGGTAATCGTTGTTAACCATGTAAAACCGACTCTTAACCGAATTACGATCCAATTAGATTTCTAAACCACGGGTTATGACCCATATCCGATTATGACTCATACCCAATTTTCTTATTATTTTTATTTATTCATTTTAATTAATAAAATAAAATAATACAAAAGAAAAAAAAATCTTCTTTGACGCCGACTCTTCCTCTGTCGTGAACCAGACAACGATTCCTCCATCCCTCTGACTCCTTCCTCCATCGCCGCCGCAATTGAGTATCAACCTCATCACCATCAGCATCCACCACCACAAGCAGCTCCTCCTTGTAGCTCTAATTCCGCTTCTCCTCCGCCGATTTCTTCTTGCGAACCCCTACTTCTTCTTCTTCTCTGGATCTTCCCGGTGAAAACTGGAAATCGAGTGATGCAAGCGTTAGGGAAATTGGAAATTACCGGCGAAAGCTAGGTTACTAGTATTCCAGTCTTTATAAATTATTACATGAAATATCATTACAAATAACAAATAACAAATAATAATTGAAATAGGAAATTGGTTTGGTTCGGTTGGGTTTCAGTTTCTTTTTAAACAAAAAATATTTCGTAAATACAACATGAAATAGTTTTGATTAAGAAAAACTTAACTAGGTGCCACCAATTTCTAATTCCACATAATATCATATGAGAAACCAAAGAAAACGTGAGAAAAAACTTTACTTTAGAAGAAGATGGCTGATGCCGCCGGCGGCGGAGAGAGGAAAGCAGACGGGTTGAGGATCACAAAACCTCCACCAAAGTTTGAAGATATTCCAAAGAAGCCATTGAAATTGAAGATGATTTTGTCAAAGCCCCAACTGTTTAAGAGAGTTTCGAATAAACCCCTAAAAGTGAAGATTCTTCCACCAAAACCCCCAAAATCTAATTTCGTTCCCGTGTAGTAGTAGTTTTTTTAAATTACCGTTGTTACTGCTTTGTTAAAAATGTAGATTTTTTTGCAATTTTATGTCATATGAAATTAATTGATATCAATATATTTCCACTTTGTTCGAAAATTTATGTGCTTAAATTGATACCAGAAGTTAAAAAGCGGGCTCTAGTATTATTAACAAAGATTAACAAACTACTTGGCACCAGTGGTTTAGTGGTAGTATAATACCCTTCCATGGCATAGATCAGGGTTCGACTCCAGGCTGGTGCATTAAATGTGATGAGCTGTGATGTTATTGGCTTTAGCGATGGTTGGGTCCTTCGCATTCTTCTGACTTCTCGGATGTGATTGCCTCGTGACTGAGCTCTATTTTTTATTTTACTTGTCTTTTGAGTTTTTAATCAATTTGTTTATGATATACTAATCAAACGTGACCAAAATTGTTTGTAATATGCTCTCTTCCGCATCTTTCTATTATACAACATGTGATGTCTCAAGATTCTTTCTACTCCTATGTTTTTCAAAATTTGAATAGAATCCAAGACATTTTCCCATCCGAAATCTGGATACTTAAATAATAAGAAAATCAAAGTCTGCATATAAATAGGAAACTTTTTTTATCTATGAATTTTTTTAGTGAGATTTGTAATCAATATCCAATTTGTTGCAAAACTTGTAAAGTGAATGTAGTGCGTGCATACTACATAGAAAAAACGTATATATATATATATATTATTTTTTTTTTTTTTGTGTGTAGTCAATTGTTACTAGGCATGTCAATCGGACTTGTTCCGTCTGCTTTTATCCAAAATCCGTAAAATTTGCATATATTTAAACTCAAATTAATTTGTTTTGAAAAAAATCCTGGCCTATATTTTAAAGTTAGGCTTGGTCCAGCCCAGCCTGTACAACAGTTTGTATAGGGCTTTTAAGTTGTTTTCATTGTGCTAGTCGTTTGATCATTTGACTATGAATTATTGACACTGTAATTTACAAATAATAATTGGTAGAAGTTTTTGACAATTTTGATTTCTGTTTGAATTGTTGGTTTTAGTTTACCTATTGCGTGCTTTAAAAAATATTATATCATTAGTATATTTATTTCCATTGTTTGGTTGATATAGTGTTTTAAAACTTTACTGATCTTTTCAGAATATTGGCGCTGGCTTGTTTCGTAATGATCAGAAGCCGTGGCAGATACAAACCAAAATTTTTGGTTGAATACTTTACGAAGAATTTGCAAAAAATAGCATTTTTTTATACTTTACTTAGTTTTTTAGCACTTTAGAATTTTTTTACTATTTTTTTTTCTACGAAAATATCTCTCTTTGTCTTTCCGTATACTGTCCATAGACGTACATGTCATATTATACAGGGACTAGATTGTCATGTACAGTACATAAAATGCTGCTTTCTAATAGCAATTTGGGAAAGTGTTAAAAAAACTAATCAAACTTAAATAAAGTACCATTTTTTGCAAAGTTCTCGTCTTTTATTGAGAAAAACTTACCTAAAAAAAGTTCCTTCTATGTATCATTGTTATCGTGTATATAAGTTTTAGTGATGTTAAATTTAGTATAATTATAACACAACCTAACACATGATTATGTTACTGCCAATAATTTAGCCCATTAACTTTCATTACACATCTGCTAAACTTTTGGTATAGGTCAATTAGTTTTTATTAAAACATTATTGGCACTTTGAACATATTCCTGCAATTCAAAGGAGAAAATTCCAACTCTTAATTTACAAGAGAAGACACACATGCTCAAAAAACAAGAATTTTTTGATGATTTCATGCATCATACAGGTAAAATGACCATCCATAATTACCCGTAAAGCCCAAACCATAATCCATGATATTACAAACAAAATCACATGATTAGCATTGCAGAAATCTAACAAATATATACGATCAGCAACTCCAACAATCCTCCGAAGTCCGAACAGATCACTCAAACCCAAGTCTCCAACTAGCATTTGAGTCTGAGATATTACTTTTTCATATAAGTAAAGGAAATGGAAGGAGGTTGAATAATTAGCACCAGTGGTCTAGTGGTAGAATAGTACCCTGCCACGGTACAGACCCGGGTTCGATTCCCGGCTGGTGCATATATGATGAGCTATGATGAAAATATCTTGAGCTGTGGTGATGAATCTTCGGATGTGATATAAACCTCGCTTCTTCTGAGCTCACTTTTTTTTTTTGGTCAACAATTTTCATAGCTTCAAAATATTAAGTAATCGAATTTTATTGATGTCCCAACCCAGATAAAACAGTAGACAATTGTGAGGTTTTTTTCTTCTTTAAAGTGTTTGCCTTTCCTCAACTGAAAAATTGTAAAAAGATATTTCAAACATATATAGTGCAAAGTGTTACATAAGTATTCGATACAAAACTTTGAATTCCAAAACTACTGAAGCAACTGAGAGATTCCACAAACATTAAAAGTTTAAAATTTACTTATTGGTGATTCTCAATTCAAATACATGAACAAAAGGCTAGGCAGAGTTCTCAAGCACTGATGTTTTCTACACTCGCGCTTTTATCTACTCTCTTGAATATTCCTGCAATCACCTGGTGTTTGAAATGCATAAAAAACACAACTTAGAAGAACAAGAAGAAGAAACGTCAAGCTATAACGGGTTTACGAGGCTAGAAAATACCTTTCCAGGTCCCAACTCATAGCTGCTTTTAAGTCCTTTGGATAACAGCGTCTTTACTGTTGTCTCCCACTGGACTGGAGATGTCACCTGCGGTTTCAACACTCTTGAGCGTCTTTGTTTTTATCTTTGCCCGCCACAAAATAAGTAATACATAGCTCTACTGAGTATTGATTTGTTTACCTGGCGTGCAAGTATCTTCTTGATCGTGTCTGGATCTGCATGAGGCTGTGCATCGACATTAGAGATCACTGGGATCCTCGGACTTCTTATCTCCGTTGCTGCCAATGCAGCTTCTAATCTCGACACTGCTGGTTCCATGAAACTTGTGTGGAAAGCACCTGCAACAGCTAGACGAACCTACAGAGCCAACCGCCAACAATCATGTTTCTTAGACCCTCGAGGAAGACGGCTTAACATAAGATAATGGAATTAGAGAGAGAGAGAGAGAGGATACCGTCATTCGGGCTTTGAAAGACTTAGCTTTGGCTTCAACAGCTTCGATTCCCTTAAGACCTCCAGATACAGCATAATTACCCTGTAATAACAGACCCCGTAATGGAATGTGAAAAGGATTTTACACAAGTCTAGAATGCAAAAGACTCATGGAGGATATATATACCGGACATAAGTAATTTGCGATCTGGACTCTGTCAGCTTCATCTACTTCCTGATTTGCTGCATCACACAACTGCTGAACCTTTTCCGAGTCCAATCCTATGATACTAACCATAGCGCTCTTAGCAGCATCTGCAGCAGCCTAAAATGACATTTCATCAAAAAACTAAAGTCACCAAAAACGGCTCTAGGAGATTCAAACGGTAAAATAAGGTCATTCGAATCAGGCGGAAAGATGTACAGAAAAAAAGATCATAAAATCCTAACCTGCATGGCTTCTCCTCTAAGTTTTACAAGCTTTAGCCCATCTTCGAAGCTTGAAAGTAAAAACAATAAAAGAGAAAAAAAAAAAAAAGGTGATGGTTCACACAGATATAGATGAAACGAAGTAACATGTTTTCTTAAAATAACATTTGAAATTCTGTGATTTGGTACCACCATCTTTCAGTTAAGGATATAATTTTGGCTGTTAACAAACCGAAAAAAACGAGAAAAAACGGTTTTTGAGTGATTTGTTTTAACCTCAGATGGATTAAGTTGTAACCTCAAAGAATAGTTCTCCTTTTTATCACAAAACTGTCATAATTTTGGTATCTTATGGACATTATTCAGTGTTGTATGATTAACTAACCTGAAGGCTCCAGCAAATGCAAGAGCAGTGTACTCTCCCAAACTGAGACCGCAAGTCACATCAACAGAGTTAATTATTTGTTGGCCGCCTTCACGAACACGGAGTAATTCAACTGCCGCTAGACTTGTGACATAAATAGCAGGCTGAGATAACGAGAAGCCAAGAACTTAGACACCGTTCCAAATTGTACGTACATGAATATCATAAAATACTACATAAAGGATTCAGAAGATCATTAGATCTTAACGTGTCCCAGACCAAAGATACCTGGCTTATGACTGTGGAATCAAGCTTCTCTTTTGGTCCATTAACACAAATGTCCAGAAGATCATACCTGAAAAAGCCACCATATGGTTTTATTCATTCACTAAATGAAGAAAAAACAAACAAATGGTTTCAAGCAAAGGAACATACCCCAAGATATCATTAGCTTTCTTATACAACTCTCCTGCTGCTGCAACACTCTGAGCCTCTTTCCCCATCCCTACTGCTTGAGCTCCCTGAGATATATATATTGCAAAATCATTAGACTACAATTTTCTAGAATACAAGTGTCTGATTTTCGTCGCATTTTATCTTAAATTGAAACGAGATTCTGAGGGATTTACGAGCAAAGCAATATGACTTTATGGTCAGGACCGCACATTACAATTACAATCACATTAATCTGTAAATGTGGAACCTGGACAAGATTTTCAGTTTTGGCATTGCAAAAATCTAAAGTCTGGGCATTTCGAAAGTACCTAGATTGAGGCGAAATCAATATACTTCTCACATATCAGAATCCAAATTTTCAGTGATCTGAAAACCCAGAAATTACCTGACCGGGAAATAGAAAAGCAGAGGTGGGTTTGTAATCGGCGAACAAAGAGTCGTTGACGGTAGTCTGAGATCCAGCGGAGACGCTCATGGAAACCATAGATCGGCTGAGATTCTTGACGGGGAAGCAGAGAGAGGAGGCATTTCTGGAGGAGGAGCAGAGGTTGTTGAGAGATACGGAAGGGAGGAGCAAGGAAGAGGCGGCGGTGGCCATGGCGGTGGCGGAGGGAAGGGTGCGCAGGATAAGAGAATGAGCCGGAGGGGTGCGTATGATAGTACGGTGAAGCAGTGAGCGCATTCAGAGGAGTAGTAGTATCCTTTAAAAATGCGGAGTTAACGAAGATGGTAGATGGAAGAAGTTGAGACTTGAGAGTATCAAACCCAACCGTTTTTGTTTGCTTCGATTGAGAAAAAATGAAGATTATTTTCTTTTGCTCGAATTTTTTTTTTTTTAGATATATCCTAAAATAGCACAAATTTTTTTTTTTTTTTCTAAATCTAGCATACCACGTTTAAAATTCCGAAAATAGCACAAAAAATTATGTGAAAATACATGTTTATTCAAAATAATTTCAAAATAAAATTAAAACATTATGTTTGGATTGACTATTTTCTATTTAGGGTTTAATTTTTCCTCATTAAAAAATAATTTTAGATCATTTTAATATTAAATTTATGTTATTATTGTCAATTTTAATTAGTGGTGCTAAGTTTGGAACAAAAGTTTTAAAGTGTGCTATTTTGGACAATTACCATTTTTCTTATTATTCAGAGTATATTACGTTTTCTAAAAATCGATTTCGTTATATAAGTTGCATGGAAGTGGAAACTGATACGCGAAAGCGAAACATTTGGAAACGTGAAAAAGTTTTTTTTTAATTAGAAAACGGAAAGCGATTTCATTATATAGGTTGCATGGAAGCGGAAACTGATACGCAAAAGCAAAACATTTGGAAATGTTTTTTTAAAAAATTAGAAAATGGGTACGTTGAAACGTATATATAATATAAAACATCAAAAATTATATTTAAAACAAAAAAAATGTTTTATAAAACCGAAATCCAATACACAAATATTAAACGTTCAGACCGATCTCATTGTGCAACATGCTTGTAGAAAATTCAAAAGACGATTCCACTATTCTTCAGATAAGTCAAGCATATATCCCCATTGTGGAAAAAATAGAATTGGATAGAACTCTTGTAGTGATTTGGAACTTATACATAACTTCTAATATGCCATTTAACTTCATTATGTCTTGTTCACAGGGGAAAATTTTATTGATACTAACAAAGTAATCTTGTCGAATCCCACTTCTTCTTATTCTTTTTGCACAAATTAAGTTTTGATTTTTGTTTTACAAAAGATTAGCATCCGTTTCAGCAAGAGGACAGATGTATATAATCGAGTTGCCGAGTTGGGTATAGCTTATTACAAGGGAGGATTACTAAAATAATTTTCTAAATTTGAATAATCTTAAAAATGAAAAAATACTAATTTTAGCCATTTTGGCATTTGTTAACAAAAATGTAATTACGATATTGTCATTATTATTTCAAATAAACAAGTCTACCGTTATTTGACGGTAAACTTAATTATTGTTGGTAGTAGATTTATTTTTGGCCGGTAGATTTGTTTTGGGCCAGTAGACTTATTTCGGTAGATTTATTTTTACGACATGGTAGATATGTTTTTGGGCGGTAGACTTTTTTTTTTTGGTAGATTTATTGTTAATGATGGTAGATTTGTTAAAGATTGGTAGATTTGTTAATGATCGGTTGACTTTTTTTTGTAGACATTTGACCAAATTGGTAGATTTATTTCCTTTAATGGTAGATTTATCTACTCCGCGGTAGACTTATTTGTAATGGCGGCAGACTTATCATCGGATGGTTCGTTTTTTGGTAACGGTAGATTTATTGTAATGACAATAGACATATATTGTCGTGGTAAACTTATTCTTAAAACTATAGACTTATTTGTAATGGCGGCAGATTTATTAAAAAACGGTAGACTTATTAATTGGTAGACTTATCATAAGTTGGTAGATTTATCTGAATTTGATAGATTTATCTGACATTGATCATTTTTATTGACGGTAGACTTATGAAAATAAATGTCCAAATAAAAAAACTTATTAAAATATTAATAAATAAATAAAAATTACATTAAATTTTCAAAAAAGTAAAAAAATCTCCAAAAAATGAAAACAAATTCCGAAAAAAATCGAAATAATTTCCAAAAAATCTAAAATTAAGAAAACATAATTTTAAATTTTAAATATTATATTTTAGCTTATGAA